>JAZGTK010003084.1:0-28664 GCA_036877625.1 Ambastaia sidthimunki | reverse complement strand
TGCAGCTTTTAAGCTTAACAAAAGATGCAAAAACCACATTCATTGTGAGTGCATAGAAACAGACGACCAGTATTATTAAAATAGTTTTCTTTGGCTTTCCACTTAATAAATAACATCAAATGGGTTTGAAATGCCATGACGGTGAGATCAACATGAGCCTGAGCATCATTTTTTTTAAAATAATTTTTGGTTATATGTCAGCTTATCAGTACCATCTGCATTTCTCACTTAACAAAGTGTTGACAGTCTAGTACTGTTCATGGGGGGAAACAAGTGGTACAGAACATCCTTTGTTGCCACGGTAACCATTGCCTACCAAGGACAGTAAAGTATTAAGTGTAAGGGAGTGGCAGGGGACTGGGGGAGGGTGTTACCAAAGCCAAAGGGAGGGAAACCGATGAGAGGAAAAGTGTTGCAGAGAGAAACAGGATGGAAGAGGAAAAAGATGTAACCGGTACTCAAGTGAATAGAGCTTATGCACCATTTCTCCACCTCCACTGCCAACTCCCAGCACCATCATTATGACTATCAACAACATTTGTCTCTGCTGGGGCCTCCATCATAAAAATCGCATCATCTCTCTTTATTACTTCTGTGGTAGAGCAGTTCAGACTTGCCTCATCACCCATGGAGGATGGTGTTTCGGTCCAGAGGCCAGAGATGTGCCGCACCCAGAGGGAAGGTGCTGAAGAAGTTCCTACACCCCATTATTTACTGCTAGCAGCCCGCGGAGATGCATGCTGTCCAACCAG
The DNA here is from genome assembly GCA_036877625.1 of Ambastaia sidthimunki. Lineage (NCBI taxonomy): Eukaryota > Metazoa > Chordata > Actinopteri > Cypriniformes > Botiidae > Ambastaia > Ambastaia sidthimunki. Next base: position 27,912 of record JAZGTK010003084.1, on the reverse strand, counting down.
GCATTCCCGACAACTCCCTGTAATGTTTCATTTAAACTGCTGGGCATAAAGATCGCCAGAAGAGCTCACATTTGTCATTCCAGACAGAATCTGGATATATAAATAAATATATGACATTTACTTGTTGTCATCTGTCTCATACACAGATCTGACACATAGAAAATATGTAAATCACAAAATATAATACAGTATAGTATATAGTACATAGTGTAATACAGTACATAGTTTAATATAAATGTTCACAAGTAAAAGTGTAATTATGTACATATTTACAACATACATTTTATTTTACAATTCTATAAAAAAAATTCACATCATGCTTACAAAAAACATATATTTGTAAAAATGTTTATGTTTATGGACGCATGAATGAGATTTTAAAAGTGAGAAACCATGTTTTCGTTGCACATGTACAATATATTTCTTGTACATAAACATACATGGCACTAAATATTAATTGTAATTTTACACATATATGTTTATTTTTATCAGATGGATGTATGGGGTCAAAAGCCTAGTCCACAACATCAGATATACTTTAGCTATTTTTATTAATGTGCAGCTAAATTTTGTCTGGCAGCAACCCAGAACAAATCGCATAACAGTACACAACTTAATTAGATGGTTTCTCGCTTCTTGACAGTTTATGGTTCAGGTGAGGAAAACTGTATGAAGCACAACACATAATGAAGCCAAATCTCACAAAATTTTGTTGACGTTTGTTTCCAGGAGTAAGCAATTCTCCTGACAACCATGCACAATATTGCTGCTCATAATTATTGGCTTAAGTGAAATAAAAAGGAAAAACAAGTTTTACATCAAAAAGAAGTTGGTATTTTCACACTGTCAGCACTCCAGGGTCACACCATAAGGGCTCTGCTAAACCCACATGGCATAAGAATATTGTGGTTCCAACAAAACAATAATTAGGAGTTGGTCCCATTGTAACATCAATCTGAGGCAGCACTATGTAATTTTTTATGAATTTGCAGTAAAAATAATTCCAGCATGAACCAAGAGGTCCTGCAGGAGCGATTTTGTACACATGCCTCAAATTGATTCGTTCAAACAGAACGCAAACTAATTTTGATCCAATTTAGCCTTCAGCAAGTGGATCTCATGTTGCTATGTGTGCTGCTCACGTGTAACAAGAAGGAAAATGATTGTGCTTCCTTCATTTGGTGTAATGGACAATTTGCAACAGAATGCACTGGAGAAAGACACCAGAATCCTAAAAACTGGATTAAGCTTGACAATGTATCAGTAGAATTTCATACAACAAGTGAAGTGTGAATCTTTTTATGAGTATTTGGGACTGCAGGAAGGCAACCTTGCTTAGGAATTTTGTTTGCAACAGGTGCAGTGGCCATTGTCTAAGTAACCAATCAATTGGGTCTGCCTGCGTTGTTTGAAATGTTTGAAGAAGACACTAAGTCAGTAGGAAGTGCTACTAATGAACATAAACTAAAGATTAGAACATTATTATTCTGCTATTTAAATGTATGGAAAATTTTTGAAATCTGAAGTATTTTACTATAAACTGGACAATATCAAATCACAACACATTCCAATACCAACCGAAGGTTTTAGGCATTGTTTTTTCCTCATAGCAAGACAGAGAAGAGAGATAGGTATGTTTTATGAAGGAATATACTGCCACTCTCACGGGTCATCGATTTCACCATGTCCTATTTACTGGCAACACCACGATAATAAGCAGTTCTATCTAATTACTACAAGAGCAAAGGATCATTTGGTCTTTAGAAAAGGCAGATTGTAAAAGGCCACACTATTATAGTGAAGTAATCTTAGCATTCAAGAAGGTCATTCCTGCTTAGTCTGTGTGATGCTTCTGAGAGCTGCAAGCAGGATCATGTATTGATCCTAATATTAAAATTGATTTTCTCAAAATATAGTATAGTTCTCTCACCTCAGCCTTGTAACGTCTCAATGAGGGAGTTGCTATGAGACCATTGTTAATAATGCTTGAGTGTAATAAAAAAGCATTATTGGAGACCATTCTCAAAGCAGCCTGACACTCAGATTATAATTAAGACCATCATTTCTGAAGTTGCACATTTGGCATAAGGCATCATCATAAAGAAAAGAAGAGGATTGGTGTTGTTACACTTGCCCCACCTTCTGTTATCACTGGGGTACAACCATACTGTTTCTCCACCCAAACAACGTACAGGCTAGTGTCCTAATATTTGTGCATTTGGGAGATGTTTTAGTTTAAAGCAAATTACAGTGGATTCAAGGTACATTTTGTCACTATTTTTGTGTGTTCAATGAAAATCTAAGCCATAGATATTGCTAGCAACATACTCTACCAGACCCACCTGCTACAAATTCACAAAAAACAGGAAAGGTCAGCATTGTGAAAAGGTAATAAGACCCTTTCCAACATATTCAACCCCTTACATACAATATTATAACTATTAAAATGAACAATACATGTTATGAACAATTACATCTTATTTTAGTTGATCTATTACTGAGTCTGGGACAGCAGTAATCTGTGTGTTGGATGGAATATATATTTGTTATATTTGTAATTAGAATCTACTTTAAGCAAGCAGAGATAAGGCAGGGAGTGATTTTTAAATGATGCTGATAAATCAGTTATTATAAAAAACACAACAAAAACAACAAACCACACTGGAGATTGTCCCACTCATTCCTCCTATAATCCCTTTCCATTCTATGTTATTTTATAACATGTCTATACATAAGCCAGGGGTGACAGTCTGTTCAATTACATAGCACAGTGGAAAAATGTAATGTGATGTACAGGCGTTTGGTCTCCAGTGACAATTGAGTGGTCTTTGGAGTTTCATAATCCATCGTTTGAAAAACACAGCTGAGGTACATACAGGCAACACCTTCCATGAAATAGAACAAAGATAAAAAAAATCTAAAAATGTATAGCTGCCACACACTAAAGCCATTATTTTTACCAGACAAGCTGACTTGTCCATCCATCAGGAACCCCAAGAAAATTTGAACTCTGACATTTGGAGGCCTTTGCACTATTGCCTTGGTTTTGATATAAACTACTGTGGGTGACAAATTGCTATTATCTTGCCTATCCCTATTTGGTGCATTACCCAGTTTCAAATTAGGATTGCCACACCCTTGACATTTAAGGAAAGGTTGGAGTTCCTTTGCTATTAATAGTAACTGTTTGGCCTGGACAGCAAGAAAATAGTTTCTGAAAAGTTAGTTTGTTTCTATTTTCTGATTTAATTTTTTTGTAATTGTATTATAATGTCTCCTTGACATTTTTTAACTAATAATAAGAAAATAAATCATTTATACAGAGCGGGTGTGAGGTCATGTGCACATTTGCATCTGACTGCTACGCTGTTAACACAGAAGTGAAAGAGGTTTAAATTCAATCATTCATGAGCAGAAACTGAAAGTGTGTTTCCCAAATAAAGTTTTAATTGTGCTTGTGAGGTTATTTACCAGAGCCTCTGCGCTGGATTAATTCTGATGATGGGCTGGTTGCAGTGGGAGAGATTCATGTACACATGGACACAGACATGTGATATGATCCTCAAAACTTAGTTAGGTGAGCATGTGATCTGATGTCCGTCCATCCATAATACACCGTTCCTACACAATTACATACTCTCATAAGCAGATCTGAACTGTGCTTATGCTTCAGACAATAAAAACATGCTGAAAAGTAACAAAAGTAATGATATACCCAAGTACCGAGTCCCATTTAAGTTCCACGCTTCATAAATCTGATAATCATCCAGTACCTTCTCAATAATAGCTGAAATTTAAGTACTCAAATAACAGTTTATGATAACATAAAACTGATACACATACAGATCGGCATATTGAATTGGACAGACGGTGGTGACAATGAGAAGTAGAGAAACTTGGCACTTAGATACAGATGTCACATGAGTTTTATACTATTTCTCACACTGCTCTCGGTGGCCAATGGGCATTTATGGGTTTCATAGAGTACCGCCGAGATGCTGTTTAACACACGCAGACAGCAATCTGCACACACATTCAGTCTCATATAGTGGACAGATGTTTGACCACCGTGCACCCTCCGTAAAGCCTGTGCGTGTCCTGGCAGAGAGGAGCTGTTTATGGAGATGGCAGATGTGATGGTGATGGAGGCTGGATATGAGTATTTGTGCATTGATGACTGCTGGCCCTCACGAGAGGGATGCCCAGGGGCGGCTGCAGACTGAAGTCATGAGGTTTCCCAGTGGGATCAAAAGACTGGCTGATTATGTTAGTGTCTGTTGGCATTATGACAAACTGGAGGAAGTGACATGCATGTGGCCCTGCCTAATTTTCTAGATTTTCTAGATTTAAAGAGACCCATGTTGCTCAAACCCTGTATCCTTTTCAGTATAGAAAAATCTGACTGTTCATCACACAAAGCTATCATATTACTGTAGAAGACTAGGGATACAGTAGACAATGTGTATGTATTATATAGTGCATTTTAAACTGCTTTTCTGGCACTTGTCTGACTTGAGCTTGATGGTACAATTACTAACCACTTTCACTAAATGGAAAAGTGGTCTGAAATTATTCTCTGAAAGAAAAAATCACTGGGTTTGAGCACCAGAAGTACAAAGAGTGTGACATCATGATGTAAACTTTTTTTTAAATCATTTTTTTTGACTTTAACTAGAGCTAACGGCTTTAAATCTTTCTGTCAGTTAAAGATTGCCCTCTACTGTTCTGTTGCTGATATTACTCCATCCATCCTTCCTATTCTAATAGTGTAACTGTTTTTTAAGCTGGGTACTGGGGCCCACTATAGGGCCTCAACAAACTTCTTTGCAGAGTGGGGTGTGGATTTGTTAAAATTTGACGGATGCTTCATGCCTGATTGACATCAGCTTGGACACACTAGTCAGAGAACTATGCTAAGAAATGTAAGAATTGCTCAGAGAAATTGATTTGTTGTCTTACTCTGGAATGTTGATGTTTTTTAGGCTACACAAACATGTCAAGAGCTTTAAACCAGACAGGCAGTGGTACTGTATACCCCTGTGAATGGCCATTATACGAGTGTCAGTATCAACATGTGAGACATCTCAATGTATTTAAGAGCACTAATACATATTTTTACATGTAGTTAATTAATATACTTAATTAATGTCAAATGTTTTGTACATAGAAAAAAATAAGACTATTTTATGTTTCACTATTTTCCTAAATACTGCTTAGTCAAACAATAGACTTTCTTGATTCTCCTTGTGACATTCAGTCACATTATGAGAGTATTTGTAAGACCTGTAACTACTGGTAAAACTATGGAGACATCACTGACCAGTGGACAAGTGTAAAAAGCATCCTACACTTGACAGCTAATCATCAGAAGATCCTGGTCCAGAATAAAAATGTTTAAATCAGGTATTTACAATCTTTAAGTATTTTATTATAGTGTCCTAACTTGCATTAAACATGCTATTTATGCAGACATGAGAAACATTGGAATACTTGCATTTTTATTTTATTTCACAAGTGTGAAAAGCATCCTGAACTTGACAGCTGATCATAAGAAGATCCTGGTCCCAGTGACAGGAAGTGGTGAATGACCCTAACATGATTTAAAGCATCTCATCTGTAGACATTAAGAATAACAGATGAATATAAGAAGCCACTTCTACTGTTAAATCACAAACCTTGTGATTACATAAGTTATTGAACAGTAAACGTGCATCGGTCTACAGTAAACACTTTAAGTTTAGATAAATCGTAGAGAACAATGGCCTGATCCATGATCAGCAGCAGACTCAGATGGCTTTGTGGGCTATCATGGCTGCCCCACTTCAGGTCCAATGACCTCTATGAAACATCTGCCCCAAAGCCAATGAACTACTGCCATCAGTCAGGACCCTCTTGGCAGGCAGGTCTATCGAACATTCAAGGTAATTTATCTTAGCCCACCCTGTTTCCTTTCAAACCATCAAGGTTTAACAGCATTAAATAATGCAACTGCAACATTCTGTTCACAGGCTGACAGTTTTGAAGTGTGGGAACGGCCCTTGTCAGGTGACAGCCTGGCCTTGGCAGTGATGAATAGACAGAGATTATTGGCCCATGCAGATTTATCATTTCTGTGGTGATGGTGTTTAAATGACGGCTCTGCAGTCCTAAGTGCAATGTAATGCAGATCCCACCTGTGTATAAGAAGAAAGATGTCCGGGACTTTTTCTCAGAGGTGCTGGTCTCAGTCAATCCTACAGGCACAATACTTATCACTGACAAGCCTATCAAAAGCAAGATGACAGACCCTGTCACATGATTCTGAAAACTAAATGTGGTTTCAAAACCAAGAGAGTTTGAAGAAAGAAGAAAACATATTATTGTACTGATGTGATCAAACTGCACATGCTGTAGAATAAATACATTTTTACATTTTTCAACTGATTGACAGTGAAAGAAAGCAGCATATGTGTTGGGTATGGTAACAGTACAAGATGTGAGCACACACACATTTGGAGGAGCGGGTGCCACTGTTGTGTCTGGGGACCAATCAGGGGTTAGGTGAATTTCTCACGGGCACCTCAGCATTGTAATCAAACCTACAACCTTCTGGTTACAAGTCCAACTCTCTAACCAGTGGGCCACAACTGTCCCATAAGTTTACATGGAGTTACCTGTCATTTTATGTTGTATATAAAACTAATTAGCACTTTAAATTAGTTTTAAGAGTGCCAAACCTTTCTTAACTGTACTCAGCTATTTTTATTTTACAAATCATTTGACAGCTGCTGTCTTTTCTAACCTTTAAGCATTTGTGGAAGTTTCTTTGGTATTCTAATCATCTGACAAGCACATTACACTAAATATCAATCAATATGCTGCTGAAGATGTATTTTATATACACACCAGCTTCCTATAATCTTCAAAGTTTCATCTGTGGCATCTGATATCTACTAATAATAAAGCAGGTTTCAGAGTAAGCTCAATCAATAAATGTATTTACAAAACAAATATGTTTTACTATGACATTTAAACATTACATAAAAAACAACAAGCAATGTTGTTTGAACGTAATAGTACTACTTATGTATTTATACTGTTAATCTTAGTTGTGCATCTGTATTTGCTGCGGAACTGCTCACTACTAGCGCCGCCAAGTGTTTCAGATGTGCATGTACATATTTATTCAGTCGGTCAAAGGATTCATTTTTGTGTCATTCAGCACTCCATGACATAAAAACAACGCGATGTTGTTTTAAAAATGTACATTTTCGATGGCATTTATATGAGTGATCGACACAAATCATATAATAAAATAGATGCAATAAAGTATTTGAGTATGTTAACCACGTTAATTTTTGTATTAATTAATAACAATGAACACCTTCCAAATTTCTTTTACTATTAAAATATCCTAAAGTATTATACATTATTATAGCCTATATAGGCAAAATACTTCCACAATTGTCTTATTTATCAAAGGAGTCAGGCAGGTTTAAGGTTAACCAAAATGAATGATCTCTGACCTGCATACCTTTATGTTTACAGAGGTCACTAGCACACAAGATGTGAGTTACAACATATTGCGTGAAACTGTTAACAGCAGCCCTGCATGAGTGACAGTATGAAAATGAGCAGGAAGCAAAAGGGGAACTGGGTAACAAGAGTCTTGTGGTAGGGTGGAGTTTGGAGTTTTGTCCACTGCTGATAACAGTCAGCGTCCAGTTTATTAACCTGGACTCTGTCTAAGCCTGATCTCAGTCTGCTGCCAGACCACACTGGAGAAAGAGCTAAGGTAGGAATTCTTACATATCTTTATTAGTTGAAAACTCCTCTATCAAGGACCAAGACAGTCTGAATGCCAGAGATTTTCACTAGGCAGACATTGATTAATGTTGTCACTTTAAGCAATAGTATGATGGCTTAAATAATTAGTTTTAACTTCTCTCAAGAGTGTTTCCTTTCTGCAAAAATGTTGTGTTTCTCCTCGAGCCCTAATTACAGTTTAACCATCCTGTTTCATGGTCGTTCTAAGCAAACCAACATTCCAGTACTGAATTACATTCAAAATGCAACCCATGCAAATTGGGCTGTTCTGGGCAACATTAACCCAACAGCATAACATTATATATGCAGTACTAGTGTATAACATTATACAGCCAAAGATAAATACATTCTGAAACTAGTTTGAGACTATTTTTCCAAATAGATTAGTCTAATATATATCTTTTACACTTTCTCTGTCTACGCTGTTACTGCATCACTTAAAAGTAAACATGCTTTTATCAAAATGAAATATCCACACACACAAATTTAAAACTTAAATTTTGCGCACCCTTTCAGACACTGTTTTAATCCTGTATCAATGTATGAATGCATGAGTTTATATTCTGTATTATATGTCTTATGGTTGTATTTACACAGCACACAATCAGTTTAGGTGAATCATAGACTTGAATGAAACTTTAAAATAACATTCCTAATAACATTTTCATTCACACTCATGCATTTGGCAAATGTTTTTATCCAAAGATTTATAGTGTGTTTAAGATATACATTTTACCACCACGTGTGTTTTCTGGGATTGAACCCACAGCCTTGACATTGCAGCCACCATATTCTACCAGTTAAACTACAGGAACATAATACTCACCATACTCTACTGTCGTTCATCAGTAACTTCATTTATAGGGAAAGTTTCTCTTTGCTTAACCTATTTAATAGTGCACAGCAAATAAAAACAGTACTATGCATAATGTGACAACCAGCATTCCTTAAAATACTGTTATATTTATTCATGCCGTAACACACAAGTCTTACAAAGTAAATAACTGAATGCAAGGCATTAGTAAGGAACCACAGAGATGTAGATAAATTGTGGTGTAATATAAAAGTCTATATTTTACCAAGTTTCCTCCTTCTTACCATCAGCAGTACACATACTTATCATTCAGGAACCTTATAGACACAGGACATTCTAGAAGGTTCCTGTTGCTTAACAACACTTTCAATTAACCCAGTGTCACTAACCCAGTGTCACTAACCCAGTGTCACTAAGCAAAGATGTAAACTGGTAACAGGTAGTTATTTTATGTTGAATATCTAAAGAATCGATTTGGCCTAAAAACTAGGATCCAGATTGTCTGACACCTTACCAATTCTCTATTCATAGCTCAGTCATAGAGGAAGTTATGGTCTTCCTAAAAGGTATAAGCCAACGAGTAGTTTCTGGGTAAATTTGTGCAACATCTGTCTGGAGAAAACCTTGATGTGAAACAGAGACAAGCTTGACAGTATTTATCTCACTCGTACTGCTTACTGGTGCCGATACAAACTGAGTTTCCCCTTCCTCTGTATCACAAAGAAACACTGATGCAACTTCCCTCTGAGTTCCACAGTGTCAAGTCTTGTAAGTCATTGCCCTTTACAAAGGTGCCAAACTTTACACAAACATTGTTGAGAAACCCAAAGTGTATTATACCACAGGCCTGACATAACAACCCAAAACCAAACTTGCATTGTTATTATCCAGGTAAAGAGTATGTTTTAAACTGCCTGTAATCTGCCAACAACTGTGCATTATTAGTACAAACCCTCATTTAACAAAATACTTTGTTATGCATCAATATTGTTACTGTTGTTATGTTGGGGTTTGTGAAGTTTGTGAAGAGTTTTAAGTGTTAAAATGGGGGGTTGGTTGTGGCAGCAGAAGAAACCAGGAAATGCTGTGATGGTGTTTAAAACAGGCAGTGCAGCTTCTTTACCACACAACACAGATAACTCAGCATTTAACAACTACAAACTAACTGCTGTTAAAGATTATTATAGAGGCGCTAAAAGCAACGGTTAAAAAACAACACTGACTAGAGGATACTAAGAGACAGGTAACTTACTAAATGTTTCTCTGTATTAAAACTGTTGTCTTGTCAGGACAGTAAACAAAAACTGGTAACTGGTAACAAAAAGTCTTTGTTAGTCTAAAACTTGATTAAAGAACTGAAACCTGTATAAAGTTAAAAGGTTCTGTTACAAGGTCATTAAATGATTAACAAATGCTGATACTTTTTTCTCAGCTCAAACTTTCTCACCTGCCCCATTTGCTGTAATCAATGGGGTGCTTGTGGTATTTGTTTAATCTTTTAAATCCCCTACAGTAGTTTAATAAACAGTTAGGTGTTTACTATTGTACAGTATCGATATGATAGCTGTTGCTCAGAAGACCTTTAGCAGAGCTCAGTCAATAGAAAGGATGTGAACATTCAGTTTTGGGTTGTAGATAGTGGAGAGTACAAGATAAGAACCTGCTATTTAGATAGACCACCATAGATCAGAGCAGGAAGAAATGTTCAATGGAAAGGATGATATAAAGGAGGAAATATTGACAACAAAGAATGTCATTGATACTGGCAGGAGAGTTCATGCAAACGATTCCTAATCATTTGTTAAATAGGGAAATCCTGAATTCAGCATAAAAAACAGTAGTATTCATTTATTAAAAGAGAAAGCTGGAAGCAGGGAAGTTGATAAACGTATTGTCTTCTGTATATAGTATTTAGACACTTTTGTCACACCAATTTCATTTGAAAACAACAGCAGAAACCAATTTGCAAACAAGTTATACTACTATTCTAAAAACCCAGCTTAACTTTAATTAGACATTTGGTCTCAAGGTAATTTTACATTTATGATGTTCTCCATTTACACAGGTGACCTTGCAGAATAACGACAGTTCACCAGGAAATTTGATAACCATAAAGTGTCTAAATACTTTTACATCTTCTATCATTTTATGCATGGCAAATATACCTGTGCTATCTATCTTTTAAATAAATTAGGTTTAAGAGCCATTGTATATGCTTATGTTTATAGCATTCTCATTCTTTGTCAAATTAAAGATGAAATACATATTTAGCAATGTGAAAATACAGTTACTCTGTAAGTTACTCATCGCTAACTCATATGTAAACTAACATAATGACCACTTACGACCACCAGTTTGTTCAAACAAAGGCAACATGGTTTATTTCTTTGTTTCCTCAAGATAACCTTGGACATAAATGAACATGCCAGACAGCATTTTAGAAGAGATTTTTATCAAACGGTCCCAGCAAAAGAAGAAGACCTCACCTTTAAACTTCAAAGAGAGGTTGTTTGTGCTCACGCAAGATAGGGTATCCTACTATGACTATGATGCTGAGAAAGGGGTATGTATGTCTTTGATATGTACTGCTTCACTGAGAGCATATTTAAGCAGTAAATGTGAAAAGGATGTTTTAGAAATTATTTGATATTTTGTTCCAAGATGTTAATCACTAGAGAACCGTATATGTGTCCGTATATCATAACAATAGAATTTTGTGAGATTGATGTTCTTGTTAGCACAACTGTCGCATTGGCTGTGTAGAAAAGGAAAGGACTGAAGGGTTATGTGGACGTTGAGAAGATCAAATGTGTGGAGGTTGTGTTACCTGAAGATGCTGCTCCTCCTGATCGTCTCTACCCATTTCAGGTGGGCCTGTATGAAGAATATGATATTACCACAGACTATAAAACTATATACACTATACCGTCAAGCATTTAGAATCACTTGTTTTTTTTTAATGAAAAATATAATTGTGTTAACATATTAATTTATTTCATTAGAAAACTACATTTTAATTTAAAGTATTTTTAAAATTGATTATTTGGACCAAATAATAAATAAAAAGTAGCCAAGAAGAGTCCAGCATAGATGGAAATTCCTTTAATACTGTTTAAAAGCTTCCCAGGTTGAGACCTTAAGGAGCTGGATGATAAAACGCCAAGGGTATGATTTTGCAAATTCTGGGCACAGGGGAAATATTACATATACATATATGGTCATTGTATAGTATTGTTCTGAATCCCTTTATAATTCAGCTGTAAGCATCGGTTTAATTTTAAATCTAAGGTAGAATAACACAAATTTTAAGCTCCTCAGGCTAGTAGAAATGTGTCCTGTTATAAGGTCAGAACAGAAAAATGAACAGAACAGAAACAGAACAGAACAGAAGTGAAACCTTTTCATTTCAAAGTCTGCAGCCAGAGGAACAACAGACATCAACAGGTGTTGACACTGTAAAGGCATCAGACAGAAAAACACTGTACCGTGCTTCAGAAACTTTAGAGTTTCTTTAGTTTTCACACCACTTCCATTTTCTGACAACATGTCTGCAAACAGCATCATTTAAATTTTAGTCAATTGTCATTTTTATTTTATGTAGTTATAGATCTTCATTTGCATGTTACTGTAGGCCAAAGCCAGTCCACATGCTTTGCAATCCTTAAAAAATAACAAATAAAAAAAAACTGCTTTGTAAACGGAACTAAAGAAGAGGAAACATTTGGCAATAGTTGATTATGATGAAATAAAGTAAAAACTGTAAAAGAAACAGCTGATTCATCTGTAGGCCAAAACTGTTTATAACTGACAATGTCTTTTGCTTCTCTCCCACAGATAATCTATGACGAAGGTCCCCTGTATGTATTTGCCAGGTCAGACCAAGTACGAAAACAGTGGATTAAAGAACTAAAGAATGGTCAGTATGTACTGAAGTGATGATCACAGTCCAATAGTCACATTAACAAGCCACCTTTATGTAGACTGCATGAAAAGAAATAACTTGTAACTCAAACCCTATATTGTTGATTCAATATAAATGACTTCTCATATACCTGTATTAAAGTGGTACGGTTCAACAAGGACCTGATGCAGAAGTACCATCCTTGCTTCTGGGAAGACGGCATCTGGAAGTGTTGCATGCAGGAGGTTAAACAGGCTATGGGCTGCAGAGTGCTGGAGACCAAAAATGGAGGTCTGTCAAGACAAAGAGGGACAATATATTAGCAAACTATTGTAGATCAAAGTGACCTTTTTGTTTTGCCATTTTAACACAGTTTGGTGAAATAGCTGTTGCTAACTATTTAACAGCATTTAGCAGTCGTATTTATTCAATACATGTAAATATATCTCATTTTTTCCTAAGGGTTTCCCAGCAGAGGTTCCAGGAAGCGCAATTCCAGAAAGCCACTTCCACCCACACCTGACGAGGTTGGTAATCAGTCTATCCTATCACTGACAATACATGCATGGTGTACCATCAAATTTTCTCCTGTGATCTGATCTGTGTTGTCTTCCTGCCTTAGGAGAAGGTGCTCAGGCCATTGCCCCCCCAGCCACCAGAGCCCACAAGCTTCAGTGTGGGCATGACTGTTATAGCTGAATATGAATATGCACCAATGGCTTCCCATGATCTGGAGCTGAGAAAGGATGAAGAGTACACACTCTTAGAAATCACTGATTCGAATTGGTTTAAAGCAAGAGATAAATATGGGTAGGAGACTTCTACAAACTAATCAAGGGTAGCATTCTTTATTACACCAAATTCATTTGTCACACTGCGACAAGTACAATCAAAACGAAACTTTGGTTAACGTGATGCACTTGCTCTATAGTGTTAAAGATATCGATACTCCAATTGTTGCAAATGTGAGAAATGTTGCATGTTCTATAAACCCAGCTGTTAAATTATTTGCATATCTACTGAAACTTTTACAGGATGTGAGCAAAATGTAGTCAGGTGGAACTAGCTGTCCAATCAGAGCTGTGTCCTTATTATATGTACTCTTCAACATGAAAAGCATAATTATACCGTGCTTATCTCTCACACTGTTTACAGAAACGAAGGATACATCCCAAGTAACTATATTGTTCAGGCCTTGAATGGATTGGAGAAATATGAGTGAGTATACGTTTTAAAAGATGGGAAACTACAGCTACACTAGTTGACATAAGCTTTACATAACCTTAGAAGCAAACTCTAACCACAAAGGATGTTGAAATCATTTTAACTCTCATGGACTTAAATAAACTTAACATATCTGCTTCTCTCATCTTGTAGTTGGTACTGCAAGAATATCAACCGCAGTCAAGCAGAGAATTTACTGAAAACAGAAGTAAGTACAGAGGCATATTGGCAATGAAAAATGTCAAAAATGAAAAAAAATGAAAAATGTTTACCTTGATCAATCAATTATAAAAAACATCCATGCTTCTAATGTACAGTAGGTTGAATTCAAGTAAATTGGGTGACAATATATCTGAATACACCCTAAACTGTATAGGTGTATTATATACACAATGTGCTGTAATGTTGTTTTTAAAATAGAATAAGGATGGCGGTTTCTTGGTGAGAGACTCTGGCAAATTCACTGGAAAATACACCGTATCTTTGTTCACCAGGACTAGCAGGTAAGTTTGATTTAGCTACCTAGGCACATTTGTCTTAGTTAATGTATCAAAACCACAATGAAAGTGGAAAATGTAACCCATAGAGAAAGAAATTTCTCTAGTAAACTAGATCGTCATATTTTAACATATCATGTGAAAAAAAAGATTTGACTTGAATCTCAAGGAAAACTGGCACTAACTTCCTGTTCTTTAGTGAGGCTATTAATGGCTGCAGACACTACAACATATGTGTCACTCAACAAGGCCAGTTCTATCTAGCAGAGAAGCACAACTTTAGCAGCATCCCAGAACTTATCAATTATCACCAGCACAATGCGGCAGGTAAATCTTACTGTAAATATTCAAACAAAAATAAACCACAAATTATGGGTGTAAAAGTGCTTGATCAAGTGTTTTGATCTATGTCAGGTCTGGTAAGCAGACTAAAACACATTGTGTCAAATCGAACTCAGCATGCTCCTTCCACTGCGGGTCTGGGTTACGGTAAGCTAGTGTTTGGACATATGGTTCTGACAGATGTATCTGACACATTCTGTTGTTGACCAAAATGGTGAGCCAACATTTCATCCTTTACTTATTTTTCATTTCAGGAGCCTGGGAGATCGATCCTCGCCAGCTTACATTTATCAGAGAACTTGGCGACGGACAGTTTGGTGTGGTTAAATATGGAAAGTGGCAAGGCCGTCATGATGTGGCCATTAAAATGGTTAAAGAGGGCTCGATGTCTGAAGATGAATTCATTGAGGAGGCTAAGGTCATGATGTAAGTGGTTACACAAGATTATTGGTCATCCATGTCTAGTTAATCTTAATGTTTACATTTCTGTTATTTATCTTTTTTTTTTTTTTCCACATTTTCTAGGAAACTCTGTCATGAAAACCTGGTGCAGCTCTATGGTGTTTGTACTAAACAACAACCTATTTATATAGTCACAGAATATCTTGCCAATGGATGTCTGTTGAACTACTTACGGGAAGGGCTGCAGCACCCCTCTAGTATTCTGCTCCTTGAGATGTGTAAAGATGTCAGTGAGGGTATGGCATACTTAGAGGCCAATCAGTACATTCACAGAGACCTGGTATGTGTATCACAAGTATTATCTGGCAAATAATAGATGTTTTAATATAATTCTTTTATACCATAACACTCTGGTAACAAACTCATGTTTGTTATTTTGAGGGTGAAGCAATGATATAGGAAGGGGTGTGTTTGGTGTTTTTCAGAAATCAATTACAGCACCTTTTCCTGTGGTGTTATTTGTATTTGTTTTGTTTGTAGGCTGCAAGGAACTGTTTAGTGGATGTAAACGGTACCATTAAAGTGACTGATTTCGGATTGTCAAGGTAAGAGGCCTATGCATGAAACAGTTCACTAGTCCAGCTAACTCAGTTTCATCTGTTTCCCTGATCCCACTATCCCACTGTCAACATACAGGTATGTTTTGGATGATGAGTACACCAGCTCTGTTGGCTCAAAGTTCCCCGTGCGCTGGTCTCCTCCTGAGGTCTTTAATTACAGCAGGTTCAGCAGCAAGTCAGATATCTGGGCATTTGGTGCGTCACTTTTACTTTCAGTCAAAACATTTGGTTTCATATTCTCTTACTGTACTTGTATTGCATATTGTATGTAACTGGACAGGTGTTTTGATGTGGGAGATTTACACCTTGGGCAAAATGCCATATGAACGGTGGAACAACACAGAGATAGTGGACAAAATATCTGCAGGTCAGCGTCTTTATCGCCCACAAATGGCCAACGACAAAGTTTACTCTATTATGAGCAGCTGTTGGAATGAGGTACAAAGTGCTAAACTAGTAGTGGAATCACTTAGTGATCTAAATCTGATTATATTTGCAAATGAAAAATGACATAAATCTCATATATAATAAAAGGGTTTAAATTCTCTTTCTGTATAGAGACCAGACGAAAGGCCAACATTCCAGGATCTTGTCTTGATCATCAAGGATTTGCTCTTCAATATGTAAAAGATAATAACCATAGACATAACCACTGCAAACCCTTCAACATTAAGTATATAATCCATCATTTGCAAAAGCCTTGGAACAGCAAGAATCTCCCTCTCTTTATAAATAAATGTATAATAGCCTCCTCAGTAAATTAACATTTTATGGCATTGATTTGTACTTTTTTGATACCGATATTATATAAAAACAACACAAGTAAACATAAGTAAAACATTATAACAAAGCAACATCTATGAGAAAACTTTTAGTCTTACTGTGTAAATATTTTTACTTTAAGTAAGACCACATAATCTCTTGTGGTTGACTTCTGATATTTAATTAAAGACTAGACTTTCTCCTTTATATGTAGCTGTGTGATAAATTAAATGAAACTTGTTTCCTGTGTGTTTCTGGCTTCACTGCTGTTTGATTTACTTTCATTTCCGCATTCATATCATTTACCTTTGTCATTACTTGTGTCATTAATTGGAATAACTAATAACTAATGGTTGGACACACACTAGTTTAACTATCAGTACAGCAGAATTTACACATTCTGTTTCCTTAATGACTTAAAACCAAAATAGTGTGTACAAAGTTAGAACTATTTATCTATTATTATTAAATAAAGGCCTCAGCTCCACCATTAGTTCCATCAATACTGTGCTGTATGTTAATATATAAATTGTTCTATATAAACGGTTTATTTTAATATAACGGTATATATCAATATATTTAATGTTCAATATAACGGTTTTTAAAAAAAACTTAATATAAATGTCTGAACCTGCCATTTTAAAAGCTAAAATGTAGTATCAGTCTTGGAATGATTTTTATATACACAAAGGATGGATTTACTATCCAAAGATGCTCAGATAGGAGACCTGACAAGGCTTGACACCGAGTATCTGGCAACCCGTGCTGCATTGACTTTAGCAGGAAGTTTTTTCAGACGACACCCAAACGCCAACCGATGGATGATACGATAAAAAGGTTCGTCAATTTATACCTTTTAGACATTTTTTAGTATTTTGAATATAGTCTCAGATATTAAAATAAATTAGCAACGTAACATAAATCAACATTGTCTGCTAACCAAAACCTTTCTCGTGCTTAAAACGCTGTTATTAGTGTTTTGTGTCCATTTGTTGATTTTGTTGACAAATTGATGGATAGTCTACATTAAACTGGGTTAAAACACATCTTGTGTGTTGCATTGTTTTAAAGAACTAGCTATGTAAAAAGCAGAAGTCACATGCTCAGATTCTATTTCCCTTTCTAGTCCGTGGCTGTAATTTAAAACATTGTAAGCTGCCTACATGGACAGCATTTTGGGAACTCCCCTATCATGTCTAATATGTTGTCTAATTAGGCGGCTCGGTAGGTTTGGGACACAGCCGCCAGTTTGTAACTTTAGTGCATAATAGATTTGTTTAATACCTCCGTTAAGATGGATTCCGATGCGGACCGCTCTGACTTCTACATTGGTTTGGCACTTGCTGTAAGCTCCACTCTTTTTATCGGCGTCAGTTTTATATTGAAAAAGAAAGGCCTGTTACGACTCGCGAAGAAGGGCTCTACCAGAGCAGGTTAGTCGGTTTAGTTTACTGGCATACTATTTACATGTATCAGACAAGTTGAGCTACCTAGTCTTTGCATCTTTCTCCTGTGCTGGTCTAATTAATGCTGTTCTTTCCATCACTTAGGTCAAGGTGGCTATGCATACCTGAAAGAATGGCTGTGGTGGGCAGGGCTTATATCAAGTATGACATATTAATGTTAAGTTTTTATTTGGGGGAAGTATGTTTGTTAAATGTACCTTTGGACATTTTAAAGCATTGGTGGATCTGATATTGTTATATTGCTTAATTACACAATTCCTTATACAGTCGTTTAATACACTTTGTAAATGAAGTTTGGGTTTATATGTCTCAATTTTAAATACTGTTGTCTCTGTATTAATATAGAAAATGTATTGTTTTAGTGGGAATAGGTGAGGCGGCTAATTTTGCAGCATATGCTTTTGCACCTGCCACATTGGTCACGCCTCTGGGAGCATTGAGCGTTTTGGTCAGGTAAATTCATTGTTTATACAAGTCTGGAGCATCTGGCCTCCACAGTATCAATGGATTCATAATTCTCTGTCTAACATAAAACACTTACTGTACCACCTGGTTCTCCTCTTCAGTGCTGTATTGTCATCATACTTCCTGGGTGAGCGGCTGAACGTCCATGGAAAAATTGGCTGCTTGTTGTGCATCTTTGGCTCCACGGTCATGGTGATCCATGCCCCACAAGAGGAAGAGGTTGCTTCCCTCACTGCAATGGCAGAGAAACTCAAAGACCCAGGTAACCTGCTACCATTTCACCATAATATACAAAAGGATGAACACAGTGTGTGGTTTCATTTTTGTTGAATGTCTCTCTCGCATAAATTACAGGATTCATTATTTTCGCTGTCTGCATTGTTGTGAGCAGTCTGGCACTGATCTTCTTTGTCGCTCCTCGTTACGGGCAGAAGAACGTGCTGGTGTACATCCTCATCTGCTCTGTGATTGGCTCACTATCAGTGGCCTGTGTAAAAGGCCTAGGCATCGGCATTAAAGAGCTTTTTGCTGGAACAGCAGTTCTGAAAGAGCCGTTGTTTTGGGCTCTGATCATATGCCTTGTGATCTGTATCAGTATTCAGATAAGCTACCTTAATAAGGCCCTTGACATATTTAACACTTCTATTGTTACACCTATTTATTATGTGTTCTTTACTACGTCTGTCATGGCTTGTTCGGCCATCCTGTTTAAAGAGTGGCTTCGTATGTCGACTGATGGGGCCGTTGGAACTGTTAGTGGCTTTCTTACCATCATCATCGGCATCTTTCTTCTTCATGCCTTCAAGGACATCAATTTTACCTCGGACTCTCTCCCTCTATTTCTGCAACACATGCCTCAGGGTAGCACATGCAGACAATCTTACATTGCTCTGCCAACCAATGAAAGAATTGCTGGAGATGAAAGCAATCTGACTAAGGAAAGACACATGAAGGGCTTTTTTCCTGATACTTCGGACAAGAGGAGCAATGGCACGTTAAACACCTAGCAAAATTTCATCAATAATTCTTAGTTAAGATTACTAAAATAAGTGTAGGTACTTCTCTGACATCAAGTATAAATGCTGTTTTTATCTTGCAATTTTTTTATCTTGCCATTTTTTTAAATCTTTCAGTTATGTTTACTCTGTTGATGTTTTTCAAAGTAACAAGGATGTGCAGTCTTACATTACAAAATATGTGGCAGCACAGTGTATAACAGACTGCTGTACATCATCTTATTAAATGTTATATTTATTGCATAAAAAAACAGTTTTGCAGCCTGTCTTGTTTATGCTATTGTAAGCTTACATAGGCTTAATTCTTAGGTGTATCTAGAGTGAACTGTGTTCTTTTATATATATGAAATGTCTGTGAAAAGAAATTTTAATACATTTTATAAATAAAGTTTCCTAAGGGACTGATGGAGGAACTTGCAGCTTTACTCGCGAACTACAATTCCTGTTCATCAAGATGAGACGTAGACCCAACCTAAATATACTCAAAAAACAATGCACTAGGTAGTAATAGGTGGTGTATGTTGTTATAATGAGCAGCTGTTCAGTGCTCTGGCACGGTTAGCGATCACACTACAAATGAACCTGCTCCAGCCCACCTCTTTAAGCAGGCCAGAGCATGGATAAATGAACTGCACTTGGGGGTCAAACCCGCCTGGGTGCAGTTCATAGTGCCTAGTGCGAGTACACCCTTACACATCTTATTGGTCTTTAAAGAGCCTGAAAGCTTTGCATCTCAAACTTTTATTCTTTTGTAATTTGTATACATTTGTCATTATATTAATAACTGCAGGTGTTATCAAACTTTATTTTAAATCCAACAGTTTCAACAGACATTGTAAAAGATCTTGAAACATTCTCAGTAAGACAATGCATTGCAGACTTGGTATGCAATGTGTCTGGTAGTCTGAAGAGACGAAAGGAAAGGATCTTCCATTCCAGATTTCAGTTAGTCAGATCCATACAAACAGAACACTCAAAGGTGATGTTCCAATAAGTGTGTTATATTTCATACCAAAGTCTTATCAACAGCAAATGTCTATACAGATGTTAAAACAGAGGGCTTGTTGTGGGACTGTACATGCATCCTTTTCCTTTGCAATATATGGCCTTCAAAACACATAAAAAAAACAAAATGAGGCACTTTGTCTTTGAGAATTGAATCTTCATCTAGTCTTGATAGCTGGTACCTCACTTTTCTTATGTTGACACGCCAGAGCCTCAATTATGATCATGTCATTCAAGCAGTGGCTGAGGCTCCACTAGTCCGTCATAGTCTCAGTGAAGGATGTTTTACTCCTCTGAGTTTGCTCTAGTCTGTTAATGATAAATTGACTGGTGTCGATGAATCTTTCCACACAGTTTACAAAACACACCTCTGTCCTGGAGTCAAGCTTTGGACCAGGCTTATCCATGCACTTTTCCTAAAAAAACGACAGCTTCAGCCACAATAACAAACCTTCCTATAATTTTCAAATAAACTCTAAGACTGGGATTAGCTGCATCAGATGTGTTTTATCAGGAAAGAATCTATACTCTAAAGGAAGGTAGATTTTCAGGGGCATAATCAAACATCCTTCAAAAAAATACATCTGACTATTAATCAATTATAAACGTGTGCTTACAACACCCGTGAAGATACATATGATTATACAGTGTAAAACCTGAGAAATCTGGTCAGGCAAATGCAGTTTGCAGGCTAGAAAGGTGCTACTCTCTTACCCAACACACTTCTGTCATCTGATGAACCAGCTGTTGGAACCTCTGCTTCTGAGATTCGACCTCGATAAACTGCTGCAGTTGAGGGTCTGCTGTGACTCCCTGATTATCCATTGGGGTAAATACCAGCAAACGCTACCCAATATAACTTATTGTTGATATCTGACCAATGTCTACGCTGTCCCACTGCTGGCGTTGACCTTCACGTGTCTTGATAGCCAGGAAACAGTACTGCGGCGCGCCAATGGGGAAGCTTGAAAGCAAAAAGGAAGTGGAAGTGACGTACGGTTCTACGCGGAAGTTGCAGAATCTATTGCGGGACAAGGGTGATTGAGAAGCTGTACAACTGGTGAGCAGAAAACGTTTTCTTGACACGTGTTTTAAGCTAAAATTGGGTCAAATTATGATGTGTCTTCTAATTTAGCAGTTCGGTGTATGCTTGGGGAAAACGCAATTACCATTATAAGCACAAACATTTAGATACAGGCGAATGTCAAGCAAGGTCTTGCTAAAATCTGCTAGCCTAGCCACACAATGCAAGGACTTGTGGTCTAAACGTCCAATATTTTGGTGTGCAAAAGTCTTTACCAGACTTCTAAAAAGAAAGCGGTATAGTTTTAACGTACTTCCTTTATCGCATATTTCTACGCAGCCGTTGTGCCCTTTGCCACGTTAAACCTGCATGTTTTTGTTAGTGTTGTGCTGAATTGATTAGTGACTTATGTCTGTATGCATAAAATTGTCTTGATTTACTGAACACCTTTTTATCTCATATTTTGTCATGGATATGTTATGCGTTAACAGTGTCTGTTTACGCCCAGTTACTCCGTGTGGAATCAACTGTTTATCACACAATAGGAAAAGCCGAAGTGTTGAGCTTACATTTTAATTCAGCATTCATTATTCCTTCTCTTGCATCAGCTTTCTTGGCAGAATGGGTCGTCACTTTGGAGATTTGGCTAAGATAAGGCATGTGGTTACCTACAGTATTTCCCCCTTTGAGCAGAGAGCTTTTGCAAACTACTTTTCCAAAGGAATCCCAAATGTGTGGAGAAGATTCAAGTCATCTGTATTTAAGGTTGCACCACGTAAGTCCTATTTGACCAAAGTCTTACAGCCCTTTTTCTATCTTAAAATACACTATACATGCACTCTCAAAGAACTGATGTTATTTTGTGTGATTAAACCTCTCTGTCTATCTACAGCCATGGTTCTGATGTACCTGACTTACACATGGGGCAATCATGTTCATGAACAGGGCAAAAGAAAGAACCCTGCCGACTATGAGAATGACCAGTGAAATTACTCTGAAGATTTGTCCTTGTGTAACTTCTTGTTTCTTGTACAATTCATTAATAAAAAGTGTTTATGGAAAAATCAACATCTGATTTGGTGCCATTGTTAACTTACATTTTATTACCTTGTTAGTTACTAAGTACACTGATCTGATGCATCTCTTAGACATATAGCTTTGTATTTTAGTATAGCCACCCTTTTCTATATCCTTTTTTTTTAAAATATGTTTTTTTTTATTTGTTCCTTAATAAATATTCAATATGTTTTGCTCTAGGTCATTTACCATAAGCACATTTACATTTTATTTCGTAGGATTTACTTCTTAGTAAGCCATGCAATATTGACGCATCCTGGTTTATTTGGCTTGCAACAACTGCACAATAGTGATGGCTCATGCCTGCTTCTTGCTTTACATTCTAGTTCTCAGCCTAAATCTTTAGCTCCTATTAACACCAACATACAAATGGCCATCAAATTGTGCTGTAATGTTTAACCATTTTTAAACAGTAAATCAAGATATATTTTTAAAAATGAAATCTAACAGAGATTCTGTGTTACACTGTTTTCTTTTTCAATCCTTTCACCCAAAACGAAAATTCATTTAATCAGACTCATGTTGTTCCATACCTCATTACAACCGCAGTCGCTACTTAATTTTATTGCATTGGAAAGAAACATAAAATGAAAGCGAGTTGTGATTAAGGCCACATCTTAAATTTGTGTTCCACATAAAAGAGGAAGGAATACATACTTGGAACCACATGAGGGTTTGTACTATTGCTTTAATGTTGTTTTATGATTCTACGTCCATGAGCTTCTGTACAATGTGGCGCAGGCAGCAGGTGCAATCGCGCATGCTCAGCATTTTCAGTCTGACGTCACGTTTTAAACATAACAGTAGGGGCAGCATGGTTACGACAGAGTTTACAATGTACAAATACGTTTAAAATGTACATTAAAGGGGCGTTCGGCTGCAGGTAGAAAAGGGCAGCACTATCGGTAAGTGCATGTTGAAAGAATTATGATTTTTAATAAATATTTACTATCATCATGGATCATATTTAAAAGTTCAGCACTTGGGATTGGAAACAGGGTAAACATTGACGGACAGTAATATCCATGAATAACTGTAACTATTGTCAAAACTTCTGGGATTTACACACTATTGTGTCAATTCACAATGACTAAGCACAGGCTTTCACGTCCCTCCCATTAGTTGAACTCCTACGTTAGCTGGGGTGGTGGCTTCCTGGTATGGAGATATTAAGCCCGCTGACTCGACTTCGAGCATCTTTTCTCACCCTTGGGCGATCGCTGACATCTTCTTTAGGACTCTTCAATCGCAGTATGGCTTCTGAATCCGTAACGCGTTTCGATTTTTTGGTGGTAGGGGGAGGATCCGGAGGGCTGGCCGGAGCCCGTCGAGCGGCTGAACTCGGTGCCACCGCTGCCGTGATCGAAAGTCACAAACTTGGAGGTACCTGCGTGAGTAGACAATCTTGCTCTTGCAACCCCACATTTCGTTTATGTTATAGGCTTATAAACTCTAAGTCTCTAAATTGGTCACATGAACAGGAAGCCTCCAGATTCGGTTCTTTTTGTGGACTGTTTTCGTGCGTAATGTTGTGGTTTGTTGTTATACTGGTAATATAACGGACGAAACTTAATAAACCTCTCCCGTTTTGCAGGTAAATGTTGGTTGTGTTCCTAAAAAGGTAATTTTTGATATACTTTTATCTCTCTAAGAATCTTGTGGGTGAGCATGAATAAGGTCTATATTAATACAATAAATACTTACAAAGTTGTCTTGTTGCATTATATGCAGGTTATGTGGAATGCATCCACCCATGCAGAGTATCTCCATGACCATGAAGACTATGGCTTTGAAGGAGCAAAAGCACATTTCAGCTGGCAGTAAGATGCCACCTTCTTTTCTTATAGATTTTGTGCGATTACATGACATGATGGGTTGAAACTGTAGAATATACTTTTCCTTTAAGAAAATATGATGCATTTTGTAAAAGAGAATTTTAAAGATGGTCAAGTTTCTGCATGTTGTAATTCATTGCAGCCTGCTGTGTGTTTTTCTTGTCCATTGTGATAATAATACTAGTAAAGGTTGATTTGTCACACACACAAAGACCTAAGGTGTGACAGTTTGACAGTGTGAAGGAGAGTTGAGCTCAGCTGTCAGGATTTTCAATGACTCAGTGATTTAAAAACAACTGAATACTGGACTAAAAGTCACTTGTTTTTTACAGACTTATTAAACGCAAAAGGGATGCGTATGTTAGTCGGCTCAATCAGATTTATCAAAACAACCTTGACAAGGTAGGCTGGCTTGTTACAATTCAACCTGCGAATTTAAGGAAAGTATAATTTGTTGAAAACAAAGCACCAACATTTGTCTGTTTTTGTAGCATATGTAACATGGTATTTATGTGCAATATAATTTTATCTTTTCAGACTGATGTGATGACTGAGAAATTGTTTGTTGTTGCACACAGGGCAAAATTGAGAGCATTCATGGCTATGCAAGGTTCACTGATGACCCTGAACCCACTGTTGAAGTCAATGGAAAGAAATACACGGCCCCCCATATCTTAATCGCCAATGGAGGCCACCCGTCCACTGTCAGTGAGGATGTTGTGCCGGGTGAGCAAGTTTATAAAGTTCCTTTTGCCTGGTTAAGCTGCATTCTTTCATCACTATGAATAAGATGTGTGTACTTTACTGTAACTAGCTTTGGTAACAGCATGTGCTAACAGCATAGTTGATTTAAATGTTACTGTAGGAGCCGGTTTAGGCATTACCAGCGATGGGTTCTTTGAACTTGAGTCCTGCCCCAAGTAAGTGGTGATTAATTGCTGACTCCATTTAGTGTTTGACAGCGCTAACTGTAGTATTATCATTAGGTTTTTTTAGACTAGCATTAAGTAACCAGCCCCTGTATCCTCATCCAGACGTAGTGTCATAGTTGGGGCAGGGTATATTGCAGTGGAGATGGCTGGTATTCTTTCTACTCTGGGGTCCAAAACATCTATCATCATTCGACAAGACAGGGTAATGGTCATATTTATTGTGTGTTTACTGAATGCCACTGTCATGAATATCCTAAATTAAGCAATGACTGTTCTTTCTTTTCAAGGTATTAAGGAACTTTGATGCCTTGATAAGCTCAAATTGCACCAAAGAACTGCAAAATCATGGTATTGATTTACGGAAATATACTCAGGTAACTAGTATTAAGCATTAATGCAATAATGGGGTGACCTTATTTTTGTGTTGGTTTGGCTGATTTTCAAAAGAACATTTACGTCTAATTATGTCTTGAAGTTTGCTAACTAATATCGTTTGTACATTTAAGCATTTTAGCCTTTAACAGACCATTTTATCCAGAGCAATTTTTGTTGTAGGTGAAGTCAGTGCAAAAGACTGATAAAGGCCTTACGGTTACGCTGGTGACAAAGGACCCTGATGACAAGGAGGCACAGCAGAAGTTTAATACCATTCATGAAGTAGACTGTCTGCTGTGGGCTATTGGCAGGGAGCCCAACACCGCTGGCCTCAACCTCAGTCAAATAGTAAGAATGGATTTAAATTTCCTGACTTTATGGAGAATGCATCTTGTATATAACACTCTAAACGGTATATTTACACTAGCAAATGCATTATTGCACAATCGATACAAGTTAAACTCTTGTCAAAAGCATCTGTGGAAAGTTGTCAGTTACTATAGAAAATGTATTCCTCAATTGTGTGTACAGTATATAGTATAAAGAATTGCATTGGAAAATGTTAAATGTACACATTATACATAAGATGAGACTACTGTGATTAAATCCCTTGCAAACCTAGCAAATAGCCTGCAGAGTTAGGCAGAACTGTAATACCTGTTATTAACATGTAAAGCCCGTAAACCAGACTTTTTTATTTTTATAAATAAAAATTTATTTTAATAAATGTTATATCTACAGATGTCAGCAGCCTCGCCTCTAAAAAGACTAAACTTCACTGCTGAAATACCACAGTTTTTGTAAGAGTTGATTGTAGTGCTTTAAACATTTCAGAATGGATTGCCTACTATGCATTCTATTTTTGTTAATACAAACTGAAAAACTAGTGAATATTGTAGTATTGTAGTGTAACCTAGAATTACTTTAAACCACTTTAGCTACATATTGTATGTTTAATCTTGTCAGTGTATCACTGAATGATACAAATACTCAGAGGATGTTTTTTCTTCAGGGTGTAAAGCTTGATGAAAGGGGACACATTGTGGTGGATGACTTCCAGAATACCTCTCGTCCTGGCATCTACGCCGTTGGGGATGTTTGTGGAAAAGCTCTCCTTACACCTGGTATGGTTTTAGAAAGGATAAATTGTTCTTGCATACATTGAAATATATTTATTCTGAGCGTTTTGAGGTTTAATTTCTTTTTTTTTACTTTTATCTACTAATGCTGCTAATCAATATAAAATATTTATTAAACAGTGCACTTTTTAGTACATTCATAAAAAAATAAAAAATATAATTCATTCATGGTAAAAGTTTATTTTGCATATTGTGATGTTACCCATTCATCTATAAACTGTTTATTTTCACATTTATTATATAGCAACTGTTAAAGTGAATTTATTTCAGTAAGTTTTCATTGTTTGTTTTTTAATGAATAGTCGCTATTGCTGCTGGCAGAAAGCTTGCTCACCGACTGTTTGAGGGCAAAGCAGATTCCAAAATTGATTATAATAACATTCCAACTGTTGTGTTCAGCCACCCACCTATTGGAACAGTGGGACTAACCGAAGGTAAGCATATGTACAAATGCATGTTATGGCCTCTGTTTATGTTGGACAGCATTTTGAGATGTTCAGTTAAAAGACTCTTATATGTAGTATGTTCTGTTAGTTTGCTGTATAGCTTCACTGACTAACTTGGTTGCGATCTGATAGTTTGAGCTACCCTGGCAAGGTTTATGAAACATGTTATGTATTATAGATGAAGCAATCAAGAGCTGGGGGAAGGACGATGTAAAGGTTTATACCACCTCTTTTACACCTATGTATTATGCCATCACTACTCGAAAGACCCAGTGCGTTATGAAGTTGGTATGTGCAGGCAAAGATGAAAAGGTGAGGGCAAAATAGTATAATCCATCGATTATACAACTTTTAACAGGTTTGCTGTAACTGCACTATTCTGTAGAGTTATTTATAGTAATGTTTGTAAATGAAATAATCTTTTGATGCTCATGCTCACTTGTGCAATTGTAATTTGTCAATTTCTTAATTTTTAGGTGGTTGGCCTCCACATGCAGGGTTTTGGCTGTGATGAGATGCTGCAGGGTTTTGCTGTTGCTATTAACATGGGTGCGACTAAAGCAGACTTTGACAAAACCATTGCCATACACCCAACATCCTCAGAGGAGCTAGTGACATTGCGCTAATCAAAGATCACTGTGAACAACTATATACCAATCTAAACAATAAAAAAATGATCAGATGTCAGATTTCTTCCAACATATACATGGCAGAAACCATAAATGTTTTTGTTTTATTCCTGGGGTCATATATTATTGCCAGTG
>JAZGTK010003083.1:0-28666 GCA_036877625.1 Ambastaia sidthimunki | reverse complement strand
ATAAACCACTTACCAGATTTACACGGAAGATCAGGACAAACAACCACAGGATCTAAAACACACAAAACAAGTGTTACGCCTCTTTAAAATATTTCAAGGTCTTTTTAAGACATTACAGGTGAGTTTCCAGGACTCACCTGGGCAGAGTACAGTCTCAATCCTATCGATGAAGTCTTCAGCCACCAGATCGGCGAAGCGTCTCATGCCCATCACTCTTCCATCTTTTTTACAGGCGATGGACTTCAAGCTTTCGTTCTCTTCCGGCTGATCGAACATGTCGCCGATTCCGATGGCGTTGACGTCGATGCTGGTGTCCGTGCAGAGGTAATTCAGCAGTTTGTCATCGTCACGAGGGTCGTACCGGCCGTCTGTGATGACCACCACAGTGACGTTAGCTTTCGAGCGGCGGCTGTCCCGGATCAGGTTGTCGTAGGCGAACTTCAGAGCTGAGGGAGTCCACGTCCCGCCCGCAATCCACTCCAGCTTCTTCACGGCTTCTTTGAAGGCGGACAGAGAGTCAATCTTGGAGTCGTTGAGGCGAATAGCCTGGAATGTTCCATTGTGACTGTACTGGACAACCCCAACTCTGGTTCCTGAGAAATATAGCAAATTCAAAAAATGTTTATATTGGATAAAACTACTTTTATATCTCCACTAAATGCAGTCGAAGTGCAGCTATGCTCGTTCAGACTGCATTTATGTCATGACAGCTCTTTCAAAAGCAGAAACCTCTGAGAACGCATGAACTTCACCTGTCTCAGAACTGGGATCTTTTGCGATTGAGCCCAATCTGTTGATGGTGTTGATCACAAAGTTCTTCTCCAGGGTGAAGTTTGTCAGCCCCACACTCTCTGAGCTGTCAATTACAAACACGATATCCAGAGCTCCACATCTCTTCTCACAGTCTGAAACACAGGACACGGCTCTTGTTTAAACCAGCATTCGGTGGGAAACCAAATGATTGTAATTAATAAAGAATCTCACCACAACATCCACAAGTCTCTCTGATGTAGTTCATCACATCACATTCCTAAGAAAATAAATACGTCATTTAAGATGCATCCCTAAAGAAAACATTTATAATTAAAAGATTACAAAATCTGAACTTTAGCACTTACGGTCAGACCAGGATCTCCTTCTGGGCCAGGATCACCCTGTTGAAAAGGAAATTTGACATAAACCGCTTAAATTGCTGACAAACATCAAACTTTACTGTTTTTGAACCACTATTACTATATTTGTAAATATGTGTTTCATATAAAGAAAATGTGTTTAAAAAAGAAAATATATATTTCTAGCTATGCTAAGCTGAGTTGGGAGGCTCAAATATTGTTGTAGTGATGAGGGAGACCCTGAAGCTCAAAGGTTGAGATTCACACACATATCAACATTTCCATTCTGTAAACATTGAAATGACAACTAGTAAACTCACATCTCTTCCTGGACCTCCTTGAGGTCCTCTCGTTCCAGGCTCTCCTGGGGGTCCGGGCTCAGCCTGTAACACAGTGACATCATAATCAGACCGCTGTACTGACATGAAATAAAAACTCATTTGAGTGCTATTCCAGGATGACCATCTCTGATCATCTAAAGAACAGAAAGAGTTTTTGAGAGGCATTATGGTTTGCTCACAGGCTCTCCTGGAGTTCCTTTAGGGCCGGGGTCACCCTTTGGCCCACAGTCGCCTCTGCTTCCTCTGTGTCCAGGTGCTCCTTTATCACCCCTGTCACCCTGTGAAACAAACCAGCAGATTGTGTAACTGTGAGTCCTGCTGTACTTAAAGCTCTATTTAGCGCCACCTCTGTTTGAAACGTGTAATTGCAGGTTACTTGTGGAGTTATTTTCCTAACATGGATGACAGGTTTAAATTCTAAACAATTGCTGTAAGAACAAGCTGGTCCAGTTCCTGTGATCCAGACATGTGATACAGTATCCAGATCTTCATCCAACCCGATAACTCATATTATAAATCATTATTATAAACTTACCACTGTGAATCAGGGTAAGATAAGACTGAACTGTTTTGTACTTGTTCAATCGCTGCTCAATCATTTTTGCTAATTTTAACCCCAAAAAGTTACAGACTGACGTTTTAAGTGATTACAGTACCGTAGGTCCTCTTGGTCCAGGATAACTGAATCCAGGTCTGCCAGAATCACCCTAAAGCAAAAGAAACAGCATTTTCCATTTATAAAAAAACAAAAAAACTATTTACATTGCGGTTTATTGTAAAATTGCATCCATGAGAAATTCAAAGACTTTGTGTGGTGGTGTACCTTTGGTCCTGGGGGCCCGGGGTCACCTCGAGGGCCAGCATCACCCGTGTCACCTTGTGAACCCTGTAATGTAAGAAAAAAACATTCTGTTGCCTTTTTTGTAGCACCAATCATGATATCACACTTATCAGATGATAAAGCTGATTCTGATCTGTACATAAATACAACAACATTGTCTTTGGTAATATTGTTATTATAAGTCTGCTGACAGCATCCTGAAACATTTAACCACTCGACCACATAAAATTTAACCACACAAGTTTAACCAGCTGGTTAAAATGCTGCCTGTGATGTCCCACAATTCTGTGCATGCGGTTTGGCGGTCAAAACAAATAAGAAATGACATCTGACAGAGTAGTTTAGAAGTAAATGAATGAATTGTTTTTTCCGTTAGAACTTATGATTCATTTTCCACTGAGAAATAAGCATTATAATTATGTAATACTCAATTTCTTCCAGATCATTAGACATAACATTAATGATGACTCTGAATGCTGGTCTGAAACCATGAAAGTCATGTAGGCCTTTTAAAATAAAACTTAAAGATTTAACCTTAATGGATTTAATCTATTTTAATTATGTATTTTTTACATTTCTTCCTGGTTCCCCAGGAGATCCTGGTGGGCCTCTTGGTCCTGGAAGTCCTACATCACCCTAGAAATGAAAAACAAAGGCCAACAAATATATATCTTCAGAAGAAGTCCCATGAGCAGTGCTTTATTAATCATCAGACAGTCAAATCTGTTTAAATTTTCTTACCTTAGAGCCTTTGTTTCCAACTTCACCTGCGAGACCCCTCGGCCCCTCGGGACCTGGCTCGCCCTGTCAAATTATAATCACCTTAATGAATCAGCCATGAGATTACATTTGTGTATCATACATTACATTTACATGTTCCTCCATGAAACCTGTATGTACCATTTGAAGCCAATTTTAGTGCAAAAATTAGTTTTCAGTGACTGTGGCACTGACCCTCTCTCCTTTTGGCCCGTCTGGTCCAGTGCTGCCTTTGGGTCCAAAGTCACCTCGTCTTCCCTAAAAATCATTGATAAATATCACAACTCTAACACAGGTCATCTTAAATTTAAAATATATAAATATATTTAAAAATAAAAGCTCTTTACAGGATCGCCTTTAGGTCCAGGCCCCCCAGGTGTTCCCTATAAAACACAACATTAAAACATAAATCTAAATAATAATTCATCCATATTATTGAAAAGAAAATATAGATATTTTTTAAAACAAATACATACAGCCGCCCCCTTCTGACCAGGAATTCCAGGAGTTCCAGGACTTCCTCTTTCTCCCTGTAGGGGGTGTCAGAGAGCACATTACAACATGATCGACAGCCAATAATCAATGTTTCTAGTTGTGAAAACTTACACTGGGTCCGGCATCTCCGGCTGGGCCGGGTGGACCTGATCTTCCCGCACGACCCGGATCACCCTAAGGCCAAAGTGAGAATCATGACATCTCAGACCAATGAGCCCAATTAACACCCTAGAAATGCTTAAAGCTTTGATTGTCCGGGTACCTTTTCTCCCGGATCTCCTGGAAGACCAGGTTCTCCAACACTTCCAGGATAACCGTCAGGACCCTGTGAAAACACATTTATCTGTCAGTGATCTTGTATAACAATAACAGAGATCCTGACAGGGAAAAAATATCACACACCTTGTCGCCCGAATCACCTTTGCAGCCAGGGGCTCCGATTCGGCCAATTTTTCCCTGTGAACATATTGGAATTTTTACTGACTTTGTATTGAGTCCAAGTTCTATGTAAAACTGTCACTTAAACTATCCAACCTTTACCTAGACCACGTTTCCCATGACTAACCTTTTGCCCATCTGTTCCGTTACGCCCAGAAATTCCTGCAACACCCTGGTAGACAAATAAAAATGTTTTGTAAATATTTAAAAATGGATGCAGCAAAGAGAGTTGAAAGCAGTCAACTATTTTTAAAGAACTTACCTTTTTCCCTTGAGCTCCAATTTCCCCCTAAAAGTCAGAGAATTTGCATGTTAAAAATGTGTTTTTGGAGCGTTATGTATAGAGTCATTATATTTATCAGATGCTACAGATCATTCTTTGAGCAAACACACCTTTTCCCCATTGAGACCGCGCTCTCCCTAAAAGAGTAACAAGAAAAACAGTCGTGGGTACAGATAATAATTCATCAGTCATTTAATTGAACGATTACACATGGGAAAAGTTAGAAACCTACCTTGGGACCAGGATGTCCAATAGGTCCCTCTATACCTGGATCTCCCTGTAAGTTTTGACATTTTGCATTAAAACAAATCTTGAATTGTTGACATGAATTGCTACATTGATAAATTAGGTTTAGGTCGAAATGAAGTATTTTACCAAAATGCATTATGGGAATGAGTTAATACTTACGGGACGACCCCTTTCACCTTTGGGACCAGGGTCACCGTTATCACCTTTAGCCCCCTGTAAAAATCCACATTGATTGTTGATGGTGGAAAACAGAGTGAATTACTTGCTAGTTTTAGTTTTAAGAGTTTGATATTCTCACTTTCTGTCCTCTGTGTCCTGAGGGACCTGAAGGTCCTGGAGTCTCCAAACATTTGGAAGAGTAGCACTGTGAAGAACGATGAAAAAATCCAGTTATAAATCACAACAGACAACCCATAAATCTGATGATTCATACATTAGACCCGCATGAATAGCAAAGATGTTGCTTTATAATAGCTAATAAGAGAAAAAGGACAATAACGTTTAAAAAAACTGAAATCAATGATGTAATTTTATTGGCTTTGGATCTCACCTCTTGATAAGCCAGATGAAGCTGTCAGAGAAAAACAAATTATATTTACATTTACAGTATATTATTATATATTGTACCAGATTATAGATTAAGTATGATTATAGATAAAGTATGGCATTGCTTTACCATTGTGTCGTAAATCCGGTCAATTGTTGATCTCACTATAAGAGGCCGCACTCCCGTCAGATCAACCGCCATGTATTTATTACGAAAAACCCCAACAGGTGAGTTAGCGATCTCTCTAAGCCCCGCCTCCTCCAGATTCCTGGACGATGCCACAGAGAAAATTTTAATGGACTCGTCACGTGCGCGTTCCGCGGCCACTTTAATCCCACCGCACGGGTTTCCTGTCACATGACCGTCGGTGATGACCACGGCGAAGCGCTTGGCGTTGGGTTTGGATGGTGACTGGACCAGCTCTTTGGTCATGTTGGTGATGGCGCAGTCAATGTATGTTCCTTTGCCCAGGTACTGGATTGGTTGCAGGTTCTTGATAAATACGTCCTTGCTTGTTATTTTGCTGATGAGCTCCTGTTTTTGGGAGAAGTGAAGACCTCCCACAGACCAGCTGATCTGAACTGAGCCTTTGTAGTTAACATCTTCTAATTTCCTGGCAAAGACGGTGGTGAACTCTTTGATGCTCTCTACCAGACTTCCAGGTGGGTTCTCCTGCAGAGCGATGGTCTCCGAGGTATCGATGACAAAGTACAAGTCAATGGGACATTCCACTTTCTCTGGATGGACAAAATACACAAGTTCTCGTGAGGTCACCTTTCTCTTAAAACAACATAAAAGAATATTTAAAATCAATATAAACCAACAACCCATTTTATTTTTGTAATGAAATGTATTTTTGGGTGATAAAAGGGGACAGATTTTATCCATATAGAATTCATTTTACTGTTAAAGGTAGGGTAGCAATAGCAAGCTAGCTTTAAAAGCATAAGATCCCACCCTCTCCTCAGAGCATCTCCAAAACCACACCTCCTCAAACACATAAAAGGAAGACTATCTGCACAAGACATCTGAAAACACAGTTTGACAGGCGAATAGGACGTCCTATCATTGTAATGATTGGATGAACATTGCATAGACCCGCACATATGAGCTCCATATTGAATTGGAACAAACTGTTTTCATGTTATTATATTTCCATGATGTAGCTCATACTGTCTTTCCACAATTCACAGGTCTTAAAACTTTATATGACATTTCAGTGAAAAAATTCATTGCATGAATCCACAAATTTCTGTACTGCTTTTTTGCAAAGCTGCTTTACAAAACACATCAGTTAGTAAATCAAACATTTCCTCACGTGCGCATCCTGTCTGGCTCTGTGCGGGAACACTCGCAAGAACCAGGAGGAGAGCCAAAATTCCCATCATCTTCATTCTCCTTCCTAAAGAAACACACACAGTTGAGCTGATCTGTTCAAACACATCACACTGTGAGCATCTGTCAGCACAGCTGAGTAAAAATTTACAGTCATACCATAAACAGCACTGAAGCACATTTATCAACTAAAGACAAAATCTGATGCCTGTTTAACACTGTAAAGTCTCTCCTGCTGCAGGTTAACAGCAATATCCAGCAATGTTTAGTTCAGTAGAAGTTAACTGTTCAGTTAACAGCAGTGTGGACTGGAAGTGGGTATGTGAAACATAATAGTCTTAATCTGTTTCAAGCAATGTAAAATAAATTCTGTTTAGTTCTTACCATGATGTTTACTAGTCATGTGACTAGTACAGTAAGATCATTTTGCATTTAAATCTGAAAATTAACTATCATGGTTTTAAAGTGCTTCATTCAAGGCAATAGAAGTAGTCTACAAAGAGAGAGAGAGAGAGAGACAGAGAGAGAGAGAGAGAGCTGAAGCACAGGACTCTTTACCACTTCATGTCACAATCATAATGGCAGTGTGTTGCTTACACTTGTTCTCTCTGTTGAATGTCAAACAGAAAAAAATCCTAAAGTGGGCGTGGCATGGCGGCCCGGAAGTTGTTTCTAATTGGCTCGCAGATACGACAGGTTTCCGTTCTCCAATTATAAACCTTATTTGGCTTTTAATGTTAACGAGTGTACAAGTTAATCATAGTCACGATTTAAGTGAAGTTTCTGTCCGTATATACGGCTGTATAGCGCCTGATTATTACGTGATGCCTTTATCTGTTTAATATTGAATTAAATTTCATGTGGATTTTTGCATTTAAATCATGCTGGACTGAAATGCCATTTTATTTTAAGAAACTAATCCTTGTGATTAATAGACATTCACAACAAAAATTACACATTTTTCTCATTACAAGAAGTCTAGATAGATTTGAATGTGGCTGTTGAGGGATGAACAGGATCTCTTATATTAGCATTTAACATTTAGTTTCATGAATAAATATTATCTGTAGTTGATAATCGCAGTTAAATCGATGTTTTGGGCATCGAAAAACTTGTAACAAAGTCTAACAGTTGCTACAACTATTAAATAAAGCGATTTAAAAAGACCTTTTGTCTGTCCATCCAGTCATTGCTACTGAATTTGGTTTGTTTTTTGAGGGAGTCGACACTCGACTAACAAACATTTTGGCACAAAAATCATCTCAGGCCTTTACATTTAAAACCCGCAATATAATCAAAATGAACAATTTAATGTATGCACGACACGCAGCTCTATTAACCACTGAACACAACTGCAGAAATGCGGCCACAAACTCGTGTTTATATCCTAAAGACCAGATAACATGAATTCTTCAATTGTTGTGTAAATGCATATATTTCCAATATTATACATGCATTACCAAACAAGGCCAGGCATTTATCCTATAACTAATCATTTATATTTCTAACATAAAAGCTTGTTTTACACCATGTATGTTGGGGCCTCTTTTGATTATACAAACATATATGTAATATTACATATATATGAAAATAGCAATAATACAAAATTGAAACGTAAACATTTTTCCATTAACCAAAATGAGTTTTATACCTAACAGAAATAACAGTCGTGATCTTTAGAATAGGATGAGCTGTAGATGAATAAACTACATGATTTGGTCTGTGCAACACATAAGTTATAAAATCAATAATAATAAAGAATGCAACATAAAACACTATTTTTTGTACATATCAAGATTTTGTTTCCCAAATCGGAAATAATGTTTTCATTTTCTTTAGTTAAATGTTTTCAAACAAATATGCGCAGTTTACCAAACAACTGCATAATTTAAAAAAAGTTACAGCTCATAGTTAAATAGTTAAGAAAGTATCTAAGCACTTTCAAACCAGGTCCTGCACTCACAGTAACGCACAGCCAAAATGACATGAAATCAAATCTCCACTTACCCAGCCCAAGATCACCAAATCTTCAGTCTTTTGGGGTACTGGTTTATGTTTTGGGTTACCAAGCATACATTCCGAACGAACCAAAGCAGAAATCAGAATAAAGTCCAAAAAGGAGTGAATGTTTCGAGAGAAGCCGAAGTGCAGGAGAAGTTTCTTCTGCGACTCTCCCAGCTTGAACAGAAGTCTGGTCCCTCCTTCATCAGTGCTGGAGCTGCGCCTCTTCAAACTCAGCATCTCTGCAACACACCTGCTGTCCGCATGGCGGCGCTCTGCATCCACACTGATGCACTTTCGCCCCAGCCCCCATCCCTGCCTCAACATTTTTGATAGCTATTTGTTGATAAGATGTGGAGGGTGTATGAAACACCCACACATTCACAAACACAGTAAGAGTAACGTATTGATGTTACCCCTTTTTATATTTATTATTGCAAAAAGTGTTACTGAATAAACTCTCCTGTGGCTGTTATACTGTGAAAGTGCCTTCATGAAACTCACACGACACAAACATCTGTCAATAGGATGCTACACAGCTCAGCTCCAAAAGAATGTAGCATTTAAACTGAAAAGAAATGTTTGCATTAAACATTAATAACAAAGTAAACAAATGTATTTGATAATGAAGGTTTTCAACAGTTTGAATCACTGTTTAAGACACTGTACCAAAACCAACAGTCATTCTGTGGCTTCTGGTCTTAGTCATTTACTTAGTCACTTAAAGTGCACCACAAGTTATTTCCAGTTTCAAACGTGTGCCAGTCCAGTTTGACGGAGGTAATCCACGACTGAGTCACATCTACCAGAACATCCACTAGCATAAACACATTCATATTCCACCTTCCCATAAACATACTGCATTATCCGGCCAAGCAGACTCACAACTGACTCACTCAATGCATGTAAACCTGCATACACACAAACAAACACACAAACACACACACGTTTCATGTTTAACAGGGACATTCTATAACATAGTGAATACCAGGACCACACACACACACACACCTTTATGCGAGCATGAAAAAATAACAGCACACAAAACAACTATAAACCCTTTGTTCTCATCCTATGCAAAAGGATATTGCAATCACATGACCACAAGAAAGGAAAATGATTGGTTGTCTGTGCGGGCTATATGCCATGAGTCTGTACTGCTGGGGAAAGAGTTGAACAGAGATTGGGGATTTCCCTTGTGTTTAACAGAGACAGAGACAGAGAGAGGAAAAAAGAGTGAGTGAAGCAGTGAGAAGAGAGGAGGACAGAAGATATCTTTCACATCCTTTCCAAAGTTCCAAAGCATTTAAATGACATGAGCAAATATCCCCATGAAACAGTTACATAAGACAGCAGAGAAGCACAGGAAACGCTTTATATTCCAACCGCAGGAGGATTGAGGCAGAACTCTGTCCTCAGCTTCTTTATAGATCCAATGAGTTATAATTCACATCCAACATTAAACGAATGTGCTGGTGATTATATTACTAGAACACATTAGGAACTTAATGTAGATCCATTGGGTCTAATAGTTGTTATGGTGGAAAAAGTATAAAGTATGTGCTGTTTTGTGTGGAATAAAATAGGGCCATTAAGATTCTTTCAAATGAAGCTGTTTTATTGGGTATTTAGGCAAAATAAGTGTGATTTCAATGCCAATGAAAGTAAGAAGTGGTTGTGACTCAGTGGGTTTGCTGTTTGTTAGCAAATCAGAGACAACAGTAACACACTTAAATACACAAATACATACACACTACAGTCACTGTAGGACCCTTAAAACACAATGTGTGTTTCCATAAACACACACACACACACACGCACACACACACATGAATATCAGTAACCTGCAGCTGGGTTACCCTGTAACTTACCCTCAAACACTTCATGTGTGGCCTCATGTGTACTGTACATACACTGTATCTCATATAAACATCTGTTCTGTGTTTCTCAGAGCTACAGCTGGGAACTCCAGTACTGCACACTGAGGTGTATACGTCTGCACTAGGAGAATTTGATGATGAAATATTGAGTTCATATTGAAATTTCTGATGCACAGTGACTTTAATCTGACACATTAATTTCAGTGAATAACAGTCTGATAATGAACTGATGATGAAGTGTGTTAGATAAGCGAAACTTGTGGAGACTTCCAGCAGCCTCAGGAACGCTGTGCTATGGTCTTATCTGATTAGAAGAAACATTGCATCAGAAAAATCGTACAGACAGACACCTGTGGAAACTGGAAAACTGTCACGGCAGCAACGGGTTTGTGCTTTTTCCATGTTTCTTGGCGACAGTTGCATTTTTCCTTAAAAAGGAGAGAAAGGCATGGAGGAAAAAGACATGGAAGCCTAAATGTTTGTGTGGGGGGGTCTGAGTCTGTTTTGTCTCAGAGGTTCTGAATGACTAACACAGAAAGAATGATTCCACAGTTCCCCCCGTTACACGCTCACAAACGAAAAAGCCTCTCACAACCAGACCCTTCTCACAATGTAACAGAGCAGTGCTACATATCTACTGTGATTATATAGAGTAAAATGAAGTCAGATTTAAACAGAGGGAAGATCTGTGGCACGTGTGGTGTGGTGGTTAAAGTTCAGAGCTGGTTCAGACCCTGCAGTAAGCGAATCATTTGTTATCTTTTGTAACCATATGCAAGACATAATATAATTTTAGTTCCAGTGTTTTAAATGTTTAAACAAAAGTTATATGGTTGAATCGGTTAATGTGACTAAGTAAACTGCCCCTGTGGACATCTGTATGAACTTAATGGGAATTAACATCATATATGTACTAAAACGTAACAGCTGGTAAAAAGCAGTGGCACTAATGTCTCAGAAATTTGAGGTTAGGTCTGACAAAAGTCAAGCATCGTTGTTTCCAAAGGCCAGTTTTCACTTGTTATGATAGTTTGTTATCTAATCTAGTTATATATTTACATGTTTAAGTGTGACTTAAATGTCCAAACAAATCTGTGGACCACTGTCATATATTGTTATTATTATTAAAACACACACACACGTTTTCAATAAAAAATAGCAGCATTACACAACTCTGTGTCATAACTGCATATAATTAAATGGAAACTGGAGTCCTGCCTTCAATTCTAACTGAGACTGAAGCTCAGCTTCACACAAATGAGAAATGAACAAATAAATATCAAACGTATTTGCCTTAACAGCAACGAGAATAAACGGAGAGTGAATGGAGACTTCTGTTTCTCAGATGTTTCTCCTGGGAAAAAGACCCTGATAAACTCACATTTGTCTCTCTGAGCTTCTGAAGAGATCTTAACCATGTTTCAAACTGTGCTCAGGTTTGCCCATCAAAGTCGGATATTTTGACATGAACATTATCTGGCTGTGCTGTCCACAGTAATTATGCAGATCTTTACTCTTATTTCTGTTTACATTTAATATTCTACTTAATGTCAAGAGAAACATTTGAATTGAAGTTGATACGTAAATGATATTTGGGCTAAATGGAGCTCTGTTTAAACCCCAAATTCCTCTGAAATCCCTGAATTAGCGTGGCAGAACCAATTACCTTATTCAAACTAAAACTTCCGGTTTATACAAACTAAAGCATAACAAAAAATCATATCAGAATGTCAGTGGCACTTACAGATCAAACCATAAAATGATCTGTTTGAAATATTTGTAAATATTAAATATTTTTTAAATGTAAATATTTTTGGACATTTAGCCTGACATTTGATTGCATATGACACACACAACATCAAGAAATGTCCAAGTTTGTGTGGCCTGTTACGTAAGATGCTTCCCTTCAGCCTGTTCAGTAACCGGTGACTCTACAGAGCCCAACAGAGAATCTCTTCAGCAACAAACCGACCTGTCGTCACCGGGAAAGACCGTCTCAGTGGAAAACATGGCACACAGCACACTCACAGAATACTGCTGTATTTCAGTCTACAGTTTGTACACGAGAGTTTGTTGACGATATCTGTGCGTCATCTCCTTGTGTTCTATAAACACAGCGGGTCTGTTAGTCCCTCAGTTCCTGCACAAATTAAACACAAGAGATGAATTAGTAAACAGCCATCGGATGAGATGTTTGAACTCTTGTTTTCTCTGGACTGTCAGGTGAAGTGGGCATAAAAATTCAGAGGTTTTAAAACTGAGGAGGCCGTGTACTTCATATATACTTGTTTAATGAAAACAAAGCGTTGACTTTATAGATGGACGCGCCTGTTTGTCTGATGTGTGTTTCATTTACATAAATAAATTATAGTTCATGAAGTGACATTTAAATTTAACTGACCACGCCCCACAGGCAGTCCAACTGGAAACTGAATTGTAATTTCAGAAGTCAGTCTATCTCAACTGTTTTGCAGTAACGTCTGTTCTTACTTTGGTGAGCTTCACAACTGTTGCTAACATCTGACTCTCATCCAGTCACATGTGCAGAGGCGAGACAGAGAGCTGTTTTCACCTTGTAATGTAATGCGTCCCAAATGCGGATTTAAAGGGGAGGATCTTTGATTTCCTGACTACATACATCAGAGACTTCTGTCTACAACTGCAAATGTGATGTTGCAATACATTTTTGGGAACTTGAAGCAGAGAGACATCTTCATTTCTACTGATAAAAATGTGTAACTTAAATGCACCAAAAGTTACTTTTGATAGAAAACGTCTGTCAAATGTAAAAATGCAAACGTCAACCAGTGAGCAGTGGATACATTTTCTATGGAAAAATCTGGTTCATTATACGCTCAATTATTCAGAATGGATCAGAACAGAATGTTTGCAATAAAATATGGCTGAAGAAATATGAAATGCTGGGACTGTGTTCTTTTTTAATTTAAATGTGACTCATCTTCTCCTACCAGCAGCATTGTGGTGACGTGTCTCGTGTGATTAAACGTTTTATGGTTTTGGTATCCAGTCCTGTGGCGACTGTTGGCTGAGGTTTGTTTAAACCAAACTAAACTCCCACCATGGAGCTCTCACGAGTTCTCATTGCTCAGACGAATTATGGGATTGCTCCCTTCCTCTCTCCCATCATTCTGTTTCCTGTCTGAATTGCTGTGTTTTGTCGTCTCTTTTTTCTACTTTATTTTTCCTTCTGTGTTCAGATATGAACTTTGTAGACTCTCCAATGCCTTAAACCAAATGTAAACAAAACAGATTTTCAATTATCTTCCAACAAGTTGAATCCAGTTTTTTCTATAGATCTCCTTTTGTTTTAAGTCACTGGTTTTGTCTCAGCTCTTTTCCTACAGGCTACCCTCATCGTTCAACCAATAGTTTTGTGACCACACGCCTCCAGATGTTGGACCTCATCTCTCATAACCAGCTGGAAAGCATTAGCCAGGCACATTGAACCAAACCTCTCCTCTTTCTAACCCCTCCCACACCATAAAAACCTCCATGGCCACAATGCTCTTCTGTGGGAGAGTTTGGCGAATGGACTGGCATGGGACTACCAGCTAATAATTTTAGGTTGTTAGAACATTTTCCTAACGTTTCCATTAAGTCACAGAAACATTAAAAATGTTCTAGGAACATTCAAACCATCAAGTTATTTAGATATAATTTTAATGTTATTGCCTAATTATAAGAATATTATTCAAACATTAATGTTAAAAATGTTTTACTATCATTACTGCAAAAACTGTTTTGTTAACTTTGAAAGAACTTTTAGAGAATGTTAGCCAATGTTCTGATAATGTTACCTGGGTATGTGTATGGCGCTCCAAGCTTGTACTGTTTTTCAGTATAAAACTTAATACTGGACCATTGGGTTATAAAAAATAAATTAGACCAGCATTTCTATATGGCAGGAGTTTGTGTTGGAGGAGAGATTGTAACAAGGGGTGATTGTACCACACAACATTTCTTGAATCAAAACCAAACCAGAGTCAAAGTCAGCAGAGATTTTTTCCTGTATTTCTCAACACTGTAACTGAGACAGTAACAAGATGAAAGAATGCATCTTAAAACCCACCCAGCTAACAATTTTAGGCTATAAGAACGTTTCTGTACAAAGATTAGTTTTAAAGTCTAGGTTCTAAGGTTCAAAACTTCCTTTTTTTAAAATTCTGTCATTGTGTAAGTCATTTTTAAAAATAACGTGATTTATAACATTAAAGAAACATTCTACTAATGTTACTGCAAGAATGCTTTTATTATTTTGTCAGAACCATTAGAGAACATTAGCCAATGCTTGGAGAACATTCCCTGTTAGCCGGACACACTCAGACAGTAGAGGTGTAGTATTCTGTGAGTTAACGGGGGGATTTCCTCCACAAAAACACACAGTAATGCAAAATTTGTCAGCAGAGTTTATGAAGCTCATGTTGAAATGAGTCAACGGTTCCCTCAACAGCCCTTTTCAGTTTATTTAAACATTAGAGCTGAACATCATACTGTCTGCTCACTAAACTGATGAATATCTAGAAAAACA
This sequence comes from Ambastaia sidthimunki, assembly GCA_036877625.1. Classification (NCBI taxonomy): domain Eukaryota; kingdom Metazoa; phylum Chordata; class Actinopteri; order Cypriniformes; family Botiidae; genus Ambastaia; species Ambastaia sidthimunki. Next base: position 13,836 of record JAZGTK010003083.1, on the reverse strand, counting down.
AGTGCAGATCTTGTTTAGTCAAACGATTTGGCTCAACTATTTGTGTTTAAAAGCAAGCGCTAAAATCAGCAGTAAAATGTGCCAGATGGAAGGAATGAAGTTGAATGTTAAAGGCTGTGATGTTTTAACTGCAGCAGTGTTTTTATTGGGATGGTGTGTTCTTAAGAAAGCAGTAGAGAGAATTATTAAACACTCATGAATTCATTTCTGTATAATCGTGCCAGACGTGGAGGGGCTAAAACATGTGACAGAGGCCACAGGACTCGATGAATTATGAAAATGTAAGTTGCCATGTCACATGTTCTGTGGGTTTAGTGATGTTTTTCATCTACATGTCCAAATTACAGCCTTAGTTCAGTTTGACTTTTTCTGTAATGGAATTTGAAACTTATTTGATTAAAGGACAGCAATGCTGTGAGGAGAGATACAGTACAGAGCTGTCATTTCCTTTCAAAAATAAACACATAAACACAATCAGTGCATGTGATAAAGTAAAAAATAATTAAATATGAACCTCGCATCAAATGTCACTGCATACGTTTTCAAACCTGTAATAATGCATAAGAAAAATGAACTACATTTGTTGTTGAGGCTGAAAAAATATTGACAGAATTTTTCGGGAACTGTTACTTTAACAACAGAAGAGGGTTGGGGTGGAAAAACTAATCGATGGTTCAGCGGCTGGCTGCGGTTATTTTCTCCCTGGAGTTAGGAAAAGCAGCGCAGGCCGTGGCAAAACCTCAACAAATGAAGATTAAACTGTTGCTACTGGATCCCTGACTGGAAATGACCTCGTAGCTTAAACAACCACTCGCTGTGAAAATGAAGAAACTAGCGTATGAGCTGTGTGTGATGTTGAGCAAACAGGGGCCTGGGAGGGTGGGACTCATTCAATTAAAGGACAACAACTGTGCTAGACAATAACAGCATTAATTAATAGCATTAACAGTAAGACAACTGCATCACAACTTCTGTCCTGTTTCAGTTTTTAAGATCATAATGCATATTCATCTTATCATTATGTATCTTCATATTTATCATTATCATTTATGTTTGATGATGCATTTTGTGAATAAACTGTGTTTATTCACTGTGGCTAAAGTCTTACGAACAGAAAAAGTCGCTCTTTAGAAGTGTTCACACTTAAGTCTGAAAGTGGACTCAAACCTCTTTTTGAAATCAGACTTTTAAATATACAGTGGCTATAAACTGATCCAGGCCCATGATTATAAATGGTTCAATATAAATTTCTGTGGCTCACAGGAGGAGTTAAACGAATAAAAAAAGCGTTTCAAAACATTCTCAGTGCACTAAACTGATTGACCATCCATTCCACAGCATCGGTTTGCTGGACTGTGGAATGTGTTGATTCAGCTGGGAAGATGAACATAAGTTAGCCAGTCATACAAAGCAGAGGCCTTATGGTGGGGTGTAGTGTCCTTTATTTCAAATACAGCCCTGATGCGGGACTCAAATACACTTCTCATGTATAAAATCTATTGGTAAACAATGTCTTTGGCTAATGTCATGAAAACATTATTAAAGAAACTTGCATTGCATGAACATTTGATTAACTAGAGGAGCCAGAGTTTACTTTGGTAGCACCAAATTAATATTCAAGTTTTACTTGTAAAGTTTATCATGTGTACCACAGAGCAATGCAATGCATTTAAGAATTGTGTGGCGTAAAAAATCATTGAACAACATAAAGCAAAATCCAAAATTAACATTTCAACATACCTGCAAATGAAAATGAGAAAATCTATCGTCTTGAAGTATTTTGTTAATATTTGTATATATTTGTTAAACCTTTTTTTTTCAATACATATACATCATGAAAGAAATCAATTAGCTGTTTTTGTCAAATAGATGTTTACTCTCATACGACAGCTGTGTTCATTTTAGACACTGGTTATGAGACATATTAAGATTTTAAATCTGCAGCATCACAGAGACGTTTGAACACTAATGTAATTATTATTTTTGCCCTCAACCCCAGATATGTTATTTAACAATTGCTAAACTCTGGCAGTTAGCCATGGACAAACCCAATATAGTCACATGTTCAAAATACTGGATCATATTGGCTGGAAAAATGAACATACATCGTAATATGGCGTGAGTTATCCGTTTATCTTACAAAGACTTAAGTGATATAAAAATAGGTATTATCAAATTAAAAAAAAACTAACAATCATTTACTGTCTAAAATGAAACTGAGTCAATAAAAAAACCTTCGAAGTTCAGACTTATCATTTAGATACATCACATGAAAAAACAACTAAAACAATCAAAGCCTGTGCTATACTGCCTCCCACCCCCTTACTTTCTGTTTAGGCCCCTCCCTTCACCCCATCACCCTGTTTTTGGTCCCCAAGAAGCCCTCTGTCTCAGGCCAGAGAAATCTTACGGGAGACAGTTTGGTAAAAGACACCGGAAACCATTGAGCGGTAGTCAGGTACTTTGAAAAGATGGCGGTAGGCGTACGTGTTGTCGTAGGGTCGACCTCGGCTCACCAAGGTGCGCAGGTGTGCCTCATTTACCTGGTTGCCCACAGCCAGCACGTACAGCTCGATGCCAGAGTTGCTCACCTGCTCCACGGCTTTCTCGAGCTGGTTGGTGTTGACGCCTTGTGAACGTCCATCCGAGAAAACGAGCAGCTTCTTCTTCCGGTTCCTGCCGCCCTTGAAGCGATCGATGGCGAAGGTGAGCGCGTTTGTCACCTGAGTACCTGCGTTCTGGAACTTGGCCTCTGCGATTTGAGCAGCCACCTGCGTGGCGTTCGAGGAAAATTCAGCCTCTAAATTGGACGTGCTGCCGTACTGGCCAACGCCAATGCGGACCTGGAAGCCCCGCCTTTCAGCAGACAGGAAGCGCTTAGCCAGCATTCGTGCAAAATCTTTAGTCAACTCGAAGTTCTTGGAGCCAACGCTGGCCGAGCTGTCCATCATGATGAGAACGTCTGTGTTGTCATTAATCGAAACTGAAAAAGAGCAAGATGATGTCATGAGGGGACAATTTGGAGGTCTCAACCCAATGAGCTATAACCATGCTGGCCCATTTCTAGTGATGATACATTTTTTTATATTATAAAGGAATTTGAATGAATACTTACTTGGACAAGTATAATTGGGGCACTTTTTGTCTGTGAAAACAGAGCACAAAATGTATAATTAACATCTCAAATTCACATCCAGAGCATCACCAGCAAAGCATCAGATGTTAAACTGACCTTCACAGATTTTCTCTGTAAGGTTTTGCAGGAAGCTGTCGTCCAGAAGCAAGCCGAAGTTGTTCAGCACAAAGGAGAAACCTTGTCTGGGATCGTCTTTACACACGACATCATCCAGTTGTTCCAGATTTGGCCGCCTTTCTGCATAATCAGACACACCAACTCCACCAACCTGCCAGAAACCAGACGAGACTCATTACAAATCCAGTCTCTGGATACCTCTGAAACCTGCAAAGCAAACAAGCAGCACATTTTAGTTTGTGCATTCCTTGAGAATCGAACCCTTGACTTAGCCGTTGCTAGCGCCATAATCAGCCAGTTAGTCTGAAGGAGCCTAGCTACGTCCTTTCTGCTTGCGCTGATGAATTCATGGGTCCCTCCTTGGAAAATATAGCTCACAAAAAATGAAACTTCTGTCATCATTTACTCACGCTCATGTCGGTCCAAACCGGTATGAGTTCTTTCTTCCGCGGAACATAAACGGACAAGTTTAGCAAACTGTCTCAGTGCTTATTTTCCATTTGGAATGACGTGACACTGAGTAAATGATGACAGAATTTTAGGCAGAGTTTCAGCAGTTTAACGGATGAGTGTGGGACTGTAGCTTCCTCACCTTCAGTCCCTTGCCACACAAGACATTCAGAGGCACTTTGTCCCTGATGGTGTCTGAACGTCCATCAGTAAGAACAAGGACGATGCTCCTCTCCGTCACCAGCTTGCTAATCATGTTTCTCAGAGAATACAGCAGAGCTTCTCCAGTATATGTGGCTTCAGCTAACCAGCGCAAGTCCTTCACAGCTCTGAGGAGAACAACAGACTTCAGAATGCAACTCAAACAGACCAGCAAGCCACAGTTCCCAGCTAACAGGGAACGTTTTTAGAACATTGGCCAACGCTCTTTTAATTCTCAGTCTTTTTCTGGCTAAAGACTTATTCTCAGGTTGATAGTGGAACATTTTAAAACTGTAGAATTAAAATTGCAGTGTTCTCATAACCAAGCAATAACGTTTATACAATGTTTAAAAAAGGAATGTTTTGAATGTTTCTAGAACCTTGTAAAATGTCCTTTACACGGTTACTATTCCTACAACCTAAAATTGTTAGCTAGGTGATGTTGTTATTATCATATTTTGTGCAGAATGTGCTTTGCAGATAGATCATTAATGTCTCTTACTGCTTCAGGTCTGTCAGGGTCTTAATGTTGGGGTCTCCCAGCTGTACGACCTCCTGAGCAGTAGCTCCACTGTACTGCACCACACCAATGCGAGACTCATTAGCACCGAACTGAGGAAACAGAGCAGAGAGAAATTCATGAATTCAGTTATGAATACATGAATACAACACAGTCAGGACTAATAATTTAGGAATCAACTGACCATTAATCTGAATATTGGAGCTACATTTACATTAATTAGAATCTATCAGACGTTTAAACTAAAGCAAAGATTATAGCATTAACAAGATGCCACAGTTCTGTTACTATGAATGGGGGAACCTGCAACGCTCAATTGGCTGGTTGGGCAAGGAAAGTCCCGCCTACTAGCAGAAACAGCCAATCATCAATCACTAAACAGTAACTTCTCTGGGGGAGGGGCTCTGTACAGAGTTTTGTGAGGTATGTAACAGTTTTTGCATGTATGCAGAAGCGAATTTAAGGAACAGATTTTTTGCCGCAGATAATATGTGGTTTAATAGTTAGAGAGGAAGCTTACCTGTCCTAACTTGAGTCTGTCCATTAAAGTTATGATGAAGTCTTTAGCGATGGCAAAGTTAGAAGCTCCGATACTCTCAGAGCTGTCCACAATAAAGGCGATGTCCAGAGGGCCACACTTGCATTCTTAACAGAGAGAAAACAATCACACACATGTAAAAGAATATGGCATTGCAGAAAAAACACAAAGTCTTGATACTCACCACAACAAGCTGAAAGAGAGAGAGAGAGAAACAAATGAGAATTTAATGAGAATTAATTTGAAAAGCATCACACAGATGAAAAACTATGTAAGTGATTAATAATCGTGTTTTTGTTATTTTAAACATAGAGGAATTTGATCTGGAAATAATAACAGCTGTTAAAAACCAATAATTTACTCAAAAAAAACTCTTGCAGGACTGAACAACTCATGCCACGACGTATGTTTCATGTTTTGGAAGTTTTTTATTATTTATTGAAGATGTTTCTTGTTTTTTAATTTGTATTCCAAGCAATAAAAATAACTCATAATAACTGCATATGTTATTTAATCTGTGGTTACAAACAATAGCCACAAGAGAAACAAAATTATAAAACCTTCTGTTTTACAGACTCAAATATAAAACAGAAACAGTGAAAGTCTGGCAAGAAGAAATTGAGACTAATATTCAGTTTGGGATGAAAAATATGTTTTAAAACTTTACTAGACACAAAGCAGCTAGTAATCTCAAGTGAATAATCTGTTCAACTCGTCATGTGGGCTTGAACTCACTATAAAGTGATTTTTTTATTTTAGAGGATTTGATTTGTATTTTGTGAGCCCCTGGGGTCTTAGTCACAGTACATTTCACACCGATTTAAAATCATGTTTCATCTTCCATGAGAACTTCAGTTTTGTAAAATTAGCAACTGACACAACAATATTTTTTCATTACACCAACATCAGTTTGAGATGAACACAGTTACGTGAACTGAAGCCAAGGGCCGTTCACACAGCCAGAGATATCATGTTTGTGTATGTGAGTGTGTTTTACTGTTTAAAACAGCAGTCCGTGAATCATTACTCAATTTGAACTGGTTTGTTACAGCTGAATTTCGTTCTTTATAAAATAAATTTGACTGATTAAAGACGTGTGTTTTGGAATTAGATTAGGTCTTAATATTATTGCTGGGGCTGTATATAAATGGGATTATTGTGCTCAAATAATCACTCTGGATTACTTGATTCTGATTGGTCAATCGTAACATTCTGTGGTCCAATAGTTTTGTATGATAAATTCTAAACAGTATCTGACCGTTGTCCCTGACAACCAGTTTCCTATTATGTGCTAGGTGACCCTGCAGTCACATTCAACTCAATAAATTTCAATACAATATATCACTCAGCATTTCATGTCTGTGTGTTTATTATTGATTTTAACAGCTATAATAAGTGCTTTGTGACAGAGATTAGCCTGTCTTTGTTTAGCACCTGATTAGCAGTCTGGTTCACTTGCCAAATAACTTTTATAAACTGCTTTTTTATTCACAGTCTTTCCAGATCTTTTCCAGATCTTTTTTCTGACCTCTGGTCTGTGGAGTTGTGTGACTGATCTGAGAACAGCTGGATAAGAGGACTGCTGTATCACTGTGCCACGGGTTTGCTCAACAGTGTTAAATCAGTGCCGGCAACAGAGAGGGCGACATTTAAGGAGGCAGTGAAACCCCGCAGGTCACTGTAGCTCTCTGTAAGACTCATGGATAAATCAGAAGACCTTAAAAACAAGTTACTCACAGCACATCTTCATGATGATGTCCAGAATCTCACATTCCTACAGGGAAAAGAGAGAGAAGGAAAGAGTGAGCGAGAGACATTGTGAATCAGATTTGAGCTCCTAACAGAGACTAAACTGCTTCTGTAGCCGATTCTCTTCATCGCCATTTTGTAGCACGAAATGGAGCCACAGAGGGAGTTGCTTTAATTACAGGAAATTCGGCTGCAGATTTTGCACAGTTGCAAAAGAACTCCCTGAAGACTCGCAATTATTGCAAAGACACTTTTTATGCGTGTATTTACTGCTGAGTCTTGATAAAAGGGTCAAATCATAAGAAATCAAATTTTCCCTGATTTTTTTTAGATAATTAGACTGAAAGAAGATAGTATGAAATGACTAACGTTTAGAAATTTTCCGTCCGATGGAAAAAATGACATTTATTAAAATAAAGCTGAAATACTTTCCTCATTTCAACTTTTGATGAGTAAAAACATTTCCAGGCATCTACACAATTAACATTTGATTTTTTTCAATAATGATTAAGATGCTGATACTGTTTATTCATAAACACAAGAGGAACAAACGAGTCAATCCAGAGTCACACCTGCTCTGAATCATCTTCTGAAAACTCAGGATCCATGTTAGAACAGAACAGCTGAAGTGTTTTATTGGAGCAACTCAAACCAGTTTATGTGGCACATTTTGCATGGAGAGTTTAGTGAGCAAAAAAACGGATTATTTAAATCCAAGCTTCAGAGTGGAAAATGGTACCATTTAAACCATTAAATTATGGACTGTTTCGGTATGAAAACCTTTTCTAACATGACAAGTGAACCTCAGGGAAAAAAATAAACAATTAAAACTGTGTGACTGTAAAGATCTTTTCTATTCATTCATTTTATAGCAAGCAAGCCCTGCTATAAAAAACACTTTCATTCCATAAGAAGACTATTGTAGTATGTGCTTGGACCTTTAAGATTCCCATTTCCTCCAACAATGGGGAATTCACAAAATGATGGAAGTTCATCAGGGAGTTTTGGACGCATTCAGAAGCATTTATTCCCAAGAACACTGTCACCCTTGAAATTCATCCTCTACTTTTCATGCAGGAAACTGTGTTGGAACGTTTGCATCAGATTAGATTCAATACTGTGTGCTTTGATCTGACTCGCTCGTTCAAAGTATGTGCAAACGCTTTATTCTCTTGATTCAAATGAAAAGTTACTCACATCAGCTCCAGCAGGTCCAGGAGGGCCTGGAAGTCCCTGTGCATGAGAAACAAGACACATCAGATGAACAATGAGCACATGAAGTCACGCACCAAACTTCTCTAGTACAGACCAACATCAACAGGTTTGCATGAGGGTCACTCTTTGTTTTCATACGTGTTACACATTTCTAGCTCTGCCAGAGCAAAGACGAGAGGCCCAGGCTGAGAAATGGCTTTCCAAATAAGAGCATTTTGAGACACTTTTGTCTCCTCCTCTCTGGATGTCATCCAGTGGCAAAGAGGAACATCGCAAAATTGCAGCCTGGGAGAAACTGTGCTTCCCCCACACACATAATTCATAATGCCGTTCTCCATAACTGAAGAATTATACACTTGTAAACTACCACTGACTTCTCTGTGCAATGTGAAAGTTTGCTTATTTGCTTTTAAAAATGCGTTATTGTCAACTTCTACATGCACTTGACTGCGTCCTCGTGCCATCGTGGAGTTTGTTGTGAGATTTGTGAAACAGGGTTCAGATGTTTCTGAGCTTAAGTGAGCGTCAAGTCCGTGTCAGATGGACTCAGTTGTGATTAATTTTTGATATCCAGATCTTGTTGTTCCTGGCTAACTTTTATTTGGCAATCAAAATGTTTCTCACATCTGTTGATCACATTCCAAAGTATTTCTCAACGAAAGGTTAAACTGAAGGTTGTTGGTCTTTTGGATCATACTGATTCAGTTCAGACCTTTCAGAGTTCAACTTTAAAACTAACAGCAGAACTGTGTTTATGTTTCACTGATCCACAAAACAAGCGTAACTTTTACAACATGCAAGAACCATAAATGGTGCCGAACAAAAGTGCTTGAATCTTCATTGGTAAACATGGATCAGTTTTGTGATACGGCTGTGTGGTCTATATAATGATTATGAAAATGTAATTTTTAAGCGGTGCAATAGAAAAATATACAGTGAAAAAGGCTAAATGCATGAAATGTGTTCACACTCACAGGGTTTCCTTCAGGTCCTCTGTGGCCTTTGGCTCCTTTTGCTCCAAGTGGTCCAGGTTGGTCATTCTGTGGGACAAAATATATAAACACTTATTTAAAAACATAAATAACAGACAAGTAACAGATTAGGTTGCATTCTGGTCTTTAGTTACCAGCATCAGGTAAAGAAAACTATATTGCTCAGCTATTAACATTAACTGTGTAAGTGTTGACTGATAAACATCATGATCCACCATCCAAAAGGCAAACATCTCGCAGACAACAATCTCTCTCTATAAAAACAATGTTTGTTGTGAATGTGGCTTTTATATCCTTTGCCCTGCAGAGACTTTCACAGTTGGTTTTATAGTACCAGGTTATGGTTAGGCTGGTGAGTTAACACTAACCAGCTGTCTCCTTTAAAATCCATCTCTCCCATGCTTCTTCAATTACCTTCAAATTCTGCACTTCAAAGCAGTCAGCTGTCACAGAGCTGCTCACAGTGGGGACGGGGTTAAACTATGCCACCATGCCATTCTAGTTTTGCCTCTCCATCATTACCTTGACAGATACAGAGCTAAATACAGGCCCCTTGGGTTTGGGAGAGACCGGAGGAGCCCCATCAAATGTTTACAAGGACACAAAAACATTTCTAAACAGTCTTGGTGAGCAGAAAAGCAGAGCTTTTTAAAGACAATACAAACACTAGGAACACCTTCATGTGGTGCAGATGTGAGGAGAGAGGCCTTCAGACAATATATACATACCATTAAACCAGATCTTTCTATTTAAAATGACTTACAAAAACATGATAAAATACACAGATGTCACTACAGTAAAAACACGTTTGCCAGATAAAAGGTAAATGCCTGAAAATGATGTATGATAAACCGAATGTGGCACATGTATGAAATGTTTATGAACGTTCCAAACAAATGCAGCTACAGTGACCGCGGCATCTGTTCTAAATTAACATACAGGAAACACGAAACATCCCAGATATAAACACTCACTGTCCACCAGAACGGATTTAACAGGCATCCAGTTTTGACATTTTCCAAAAAGAAAAAAAAAAAAAAGCCAAACTCTGCCAAAAAGCTGCAGTGCTCTGACTGTCCAAAGACCCACCAATTAATCTTCTGAAAGTCTACTCATTATTAAAAGAACATTAGTTAAAAAAAACATTATTTAAACAATTTTTTAATTCTGTAACATATTTAATATGTTCCACTTACAACTTAAGAATAATGTTTTTGATATATGATATACAACATTGAAAAATAATTCTACTAATGTTCCTGCAAGAACGGTTTGGATAACTTTGAGAGAACTTTTACAGAACATTAACCAACATTCTAAGAATGTTTCCTGTTAGCTGGTTTTGCAGAGGTCTGCAGATAGAGAACATCTTCAACACAAAAGTCACTCTGTGTAAACAGTTTACACACATCTGTGCAAAATGTGTACGTCTCATGCAAACATTCTGTGTGATTGATAAAGGTCTTTCCATAGCATAAACATTATACAGTATACATTCAATCATATACATGAAGCTGCAGCCAATCACTGCTTCTCGCTCACAGCAGGGTTAAGTGTTTGCTCTGCTAATGTGGATCTTGTTTCAGACATGTTCTGTATTACAAAGAGCCTGAGGCGGATTTTCAAGCTTTGCTTGTAAAACACACAGTAAAGATTTAATTTACAGCCTCTGCAGTTTTGTTAATCATTACTGTTGGATTCATGGGCACTCCGCTTTGTTTTGAATTTTCCATGTTTCCATTGTCTATATGAGTGTTTTGTATGTATGGTGAGTTACTTACAACTTTAACGGGGGTCTTTATGCAGTAAAATTAAAGCCCTCTAAAACAAGCACCAGCTCATGAGAGGGTCTCATGTACAGCTGCAGAGAATTACAGAGGTGATAAACACAAGGGGTCATTTCTCATTATCATAAAGTGTGTGTGTGTGTGTGTGTGTGTGCGCGGTTTTGTGAACTTTGAGAGCCCAAAACAAGTATGTGAATGTCAATTCTAGTGTCTTTGCATTTTTAAAGTGTAACAATTTAAAAATGTAACTAAAAATTAGAATCCAAGTCATTGGAGTCATTCTGTTTGGGCCTCTGCAGTAAGTGTGTTTTTGCTATGTGTCAATCAAACCAGGATGGTCTGGCCAGCCAATCACAGCATGAGGCAGATGAGACAGGTTCAAGAACATAAAACAAACACACAAAAAACGCATCTCAACTTCCTCTGCTGGTGAGACAGCGAGAGAAAAAAACTAAAAGATTCTTAAGATAGGACCATAATTTGCCAACAGCCCATGATTGAAGAAGTCTTCTACATATGCTCTTCTGCTTCTTTGAACTTCTGGGCTTTGTATGAAGGACGACAAACACGGTGATGACTGGAGACGCAGTCTGATGGTTAATCACCACAAATTGACTCCAGATGACTGAAAGCTCATGACCGTATGTACTTGTTGCCATTTTGTGTCAAACCACAAATGTACAACCACAACTGAAGCAGCTTGAATCGGTTTAATGGAAATGAAACATGAGCTCATTACTTTGATAAAAGCATGTGTTAAATGTTTACGGACCAGAATCATCTCTTTGTAAAAATAATAAAACATTAATCTCTCACACATTACATGTGGGCGATCAAATTCATAATCATATAGATCATACAGTACAAGACTGTATTTTACTGTAAATTTAACTGTAAATTTATTAAAAAGTTTATATATTAAATAACTATGGGGTAAAATCTATTTTGGGTTGTTCTGATAAATACTTCACCAATAAATGGTAATCAATCACATGAGATTGACACAAATCACATAAAACAAATCATGTCCAGTGATTAAAAAGTCTCACATTATAACACTTGAATTTGGATTATAAAACAACCTGCTCAACATCCAGCTTCTGTTGTGATTAGACCTTATGAAAACAAAGCACTAAAACTTGAGGAAAAGTTTTACTGCTCTTTTAATCCCGCAGATGTACAAACGGGCCTGGAACAAAAGATCAAAGACCAGAACGTGTTCAGCGTTTCTGGAAATTTTCCACTGCAGAAGCTCACAGTTGGAAGACATAAACAACAACATTAGCTGGGATGTTAGGATCAGCTCTCTGTAAATCCCCAAAGACATCCAGCTTCCCAATGCGAACAATGACCCCAACAGATCCAAGCTACCAGTGGTCTTCTGACCACCCCAGAATAGATGTTTATTTTGGGGTGAATTCAGAATGTTTGTGAATGTAAACACAGACAGGCAACAGAATTCTTGCATCAAGTTGTTTGTACATGTGTGGGTTCAAAAAGGATCCAAACACAACAGACCGTGCTGGGCTGGAGCATGTAAATAAATCCTTTTGAGAGACATCAGTTTTGAGCAAGACAGTGTAAGATGTAACTCTTACCCTAATTTAGTTTATGAGAGTTTATCTTAATATACTGCATGTTAAGTCAGAATCAATGAGGTAGAAAGACACGGATAGCTAGCAACAACTAAAAAGCAGTAAAATACAGTAGTGCTGTGCAAAACACCACAACCCCAGCCTAGCTAACAGGGAATGTTTTCAGAAAAGTTCTTTCAAAGTTAACAAGAAAGTTATTGTAGTAACATTAGTTGATTTTAAAAAGTTACATATGCATTATTCTTAAGTTGTCCAGTCAAATGACCAAATCCAAACGTCTTGATCCTATAATTCTGCTTGAGAAACATGTGCGGTTCTGTCTGTAACTGTTGGACACGTCTTTTGGATTAAAGTGTCTGTGGGCTGTTTAAAAAATGAAAAACAGCTGAGGAGTCTGATTCTACATCACAAGTGTCAAAGCTGCACTTCCACAGAACTTCTGCACTATATATCAAACAGGGACATTTAATAATTAATACTCTTCTTGTTTATTCAAGCCAAACGTTCAGTATTTCAACTTCTAAAACAGCCCCGTGTTTGTTAGTGCATGCATGTGATGAAGCTGTTTACACCGCTTGGTTAACAGGAAAATAAAACTTGGCCCAGACGAGACGTTCTCATAACAAACAGCTGAAAAAATTCACTATCACAGGATCTGTGCTCAAGTCACTTGAATCTGTAAGGCATCTAACAAAAATACAGCCTTTCTAAAAAACACAAGCCTTCCCATTTTTGATTCCTTGGAACCATGACAGCGAGAGAAACAGCTGTCTAGGCTGAAATCTGGCGACAGGAACTAAGAAATGATAAAAGATTCCAGAATTATGATGTATGTTTAACCGCCACACAAGAGAGCAAGACAGATGTTAGCAAACACTTTAAAGGAATGTCTCAGATTTAATATGATTTAAAGCCGAGCCGTGTAAAACAATTTACACAGAAAGAGATTAATTGTGCTTTTGACAAACATGTTTAAAATGATATTTATTCACATGTGATGAAGTCAGTAACCTAATTAAGATGTTAAATTTTACAGCAAGACCAGGATCACATGACCGATTTCAATCATGGCTGTCAATTCAGCTTCCATTGTAAATGCACTGATGTGAAAATGACGCATGTTTTTGTTTCATTATGTCAGGAAAACTTGTATTGAATCCGGCACATTCCCTTAAAACAGAATATGATAAACAGATTAAGATTGGAAAACAGGAGGAAAACAGTATGTGCAGCACAAATAAGTCTGGACTCCGCTGGGAAAGACTGAAAGACAAGAAAGATAAAGAAGAAAATCAACAGAAAACAGTCACATGACACATGCAACTTACATCCAATCCCGGGTCACCCGGCTCTCCATCATCTCCCTTGGGTCCAGGAGTTCCTTTTCCACCCTTCAGAGAGAGAAAAGGAGAAAGAGAGAGAGAATTATTGGAGGGAATCTCTGCTGTGTCAGCTTATCAACCTCCTCTTACTGTCTGCACTGAGATTCAGTCTAGACAATTAACATCTGCTAGTGATGAGCAAACTCAGCTGTCT
>JAZGTK010003082.1:0-22466 GCA_036877625.1 Ambastaia sidthimunki | reverse complement strand
TAAATATCAGAAAAACTCAACCTAAATCTTTGTTATTCTAGATTCTAAATACATATTAGGTCCCTCCTAAAATGCAAGTCTATGAAAACTTCACCAGCCTGGCAGAAATAATCAAAATATCTCCAGCACCCTTCAAAACAAGCCACATATTGAGGAATTATTAGGAACGAGGAATATCTACTCCCATAGTGTGATTTTTGCATCACAACACTGCTTTACATTTTAGTAATAACTAGGTTATTTAGTAATAACTAATAACAAGGTTTTGGTGAGCATTTCCTCTGATCTCTTATAACACTGTGCCGTGGCATTGTGCCGTGTTCACCATGTAGCTGGTTTTGTCAGTGTGGTTAATTATGTTCAGAGCTCTTCATACTGCAGTGACCATAGTAACCATCTCCACGGTCTTTAGAACAAACCAACACGACCGGAGATGAGAGCAAGAGGTCTGTCAGTCAAAACTAAAATTTAAGAGAATAGCTTCTGTCAGCCTAAGAGAAAGAAAACTGGCCATTAAACAGTAAGCAAGATAAATGGCCTCAGTGAAACATAACCACTGTGAGCTAGTGAAGAGAGACAAACCAAACAACCAGCGGTCAGCCTGACAAGTTTGTGAATAATTTTAATAACATAAAAAGAACAGACTTCAGTTGTAGTGATGCTTTTTGCAAAAGGAAAGTGAACCATGTTGGCTATATAATTAAAAAAAAAACATTTTTAAATATATTGTAAACTAACAAATATTAATTGTAAACTAACAAATTTTATGAATTTTGAGTATGGAGCAGCCATAATGGACAGAAAGGATATCTTGGAACAGGCAAGAAGTTTTCTTATCCTATATTATTAAATTAAAATCTCTTCTCTTTGAAAGAGCAGGAGAAAATGACGGATATACAAAATTATCTTTATTGTAAATTAGTGGTGGTTGCCAAGGCAAGCACTAAGAATCAGGGACTTAAACCTTCAACCGCAAATATTGTAGTATTTGTGGTTATAACAGTTATAATATAACTTTGGCACAACACTCATACTATGCCATAAACAAACAAAAAAATCCCACAGCATTACATTACTGAAACCGCAAGGTAAATTGCTCACTGCCATTAATGGCACTTACAAGCCATTATTGGAATATTGACAAAATCAATTTTATTTCAAGTTTTGTAATCAATACATTGACAATGTCTACAACATGTACAAGTCTGAGCACATTAAACACATTGGAGAAGAGCCCTTATACTGTAGACATGGCTTGTTGCTAAAAGGTCTTAATAGTTGATGAATACAGACCTATTTTAATTGGCTTTCTCTGAATTTGTTTTTGGTTGTTAACAAAGACAATAAAAATCATAATAAAAACATAGGCAACAGCTAAAAGGTTTAAAAAAAAAAAAAAAGCTTTCATACAATAAATTCTGCCATTATGATTCCAAATCTGAAAGTTCCTCAGAGGATCTGAAGACAATCCAGGTATTCCAGGGCCACTGGTAGTCTGGAAAACCAGTGAAGGAGCCCCTACATAGGACCCTGTTCCATCCTGTGCTCTGGGCCCATAACATCCACCCAAGCTAAAATAACGGTCCCATCAAGTGCTTGCATCAGGTTCTGTTCTGTTGGACTCTGAACAGTTCGGCTCAGCTCCTGCATCTTCCCGCCTTACAAGATCCTCCTCTTGGCCCTGACCCTCAGAACCCTCAACGTTTCCTTCCTGTGTCTCTGTCGAACCGTCATTCCTCGTTCCCTGTTTGTCCCGGAAAACTTCCACACCCACCATGCGCAGGTAATGGAGGCGTTCGTTACGTGGCACAAAAGCCCTGATGGAGGTCTTACCCCTCCACCCACACAGATCTATGAGGCACTGAGGAGCATCAGGGTCCCTGGAGAGATGGGTAGAGAAAATTGAGAAGATCAGAGGGAAAAGGTTTAAAAAAAAAAAAAATTGACAAAATTAAGAGAAAGAATCATATCAAAAAAAGCAAATTCTCAATCAGCTACAGTACAAAGAGTGCCAAGAGTGATGACAGGATATGAGACACTTAAAGATCTTGATCAGATGGATGGAAAAGAGAGTGAAAGATGATCAAATAATGTGCTGAAACAGTCCTGTCATGTTTTTGTGTGTGGGGGGAAAAAAAAAAGCACACTGCCAAGACTGGAGAATGACACCATAGTGAAACACTGCTAATCGAGTGACATCAGAGCTCCTACTGGCTCCTGTCATTCAGTGTGTGAGGAAGCAGTGAACAACTACACATTCGTCAGTGTGCAAAAGCATGCATATTGGGGCTACTACTAATAAAACAACCAACCTTATCTGAGAATCACCACACAGGCCTAATTTAGAATACGATGTTCAGTCAGCATCAATGACACTGGCACAAATTTATTTTTTAGCAACTGAAAGAGGCTTGTTCTGAAGACAAAAACAGCCACACAGAGACGTTGTTCTGTAAAGCCAAGCACACACTACAAGAATCTGGTTACTTTGTTCATATTTAAAGGTGATTTTTGTGTGTTCAAAATAATTTACTTAGTGCTGTAAAAGTACTAAATTGTTACAATGTTGCATTTTCTTGTTTTGTTTTGCCTTCACAAGGAAACTTTTTTTAAATGTTAAAGTCACATAGGAGTAAACTTCTCACCACAAGCAAGTCACTCCAGAGATCGCTTTCAAGCAGGCAGTTTCCTTTTTGAAAACGATCCAGTCATATATGCCTAAATGAACTGAATGGTGAAGTACACCAGGTTCTGGAACAAATGCTTCAAAACGGGCCAGGTATAAATTCAGACTGATTTTCCCACATTGCAGTGCTTTCAAAATTGTTACAAGCTGGTTTAAAGCAGGCCTATCTGTTGATTGTCAAAACTAATCTCTTGCATAGCTGTGTGGGTGACTCTGTGACAAACATTTCATTTATGTACCGATTTGTGCAGAATGAAAAACACAAAATGGCTTCCACACCCACTTGTTATTTACACTCTTTATTCTAACAACTTCATTGGCTGTTTCTCATTGCTGAGCTCATAAATAGAGATGACTGGTGGCTACAGGTCGCTAAAAGAAAACATGAAAGAACGACCAGCTTCTGTCTTGTAGTGTGCACTAGGCTTAAAGGCCAATAAAAGGCCAGAAAAGACAAAGAACCTACTTAAGAGTGAACATCTGGTATAACCACGCACAGACACAAAATCTATTGATGTTTACTGGTTCAAACGCTGGGTGTGTTTGTGTGACAGAGAGCGAGAGATAAAGAACATTTCACAGCTGGATTGAATAGTTTTCCACACAGAAAGGGCCATCAACGTGAAACACGACCATCGTGTGCCGAACAATGAGCTTTCTGGTGGGAGAGACAATGAAGAGCTATTTATCTGTAAAGAGGAAGCCGGGTACATCAGTTTGAGCCCTTTAATTATGAGACAAGGGGCGTAATGGCTCCAAAGCACTCAATCTCTATTCATTTGTCTCCTGACTGGCTGATGAATGGCAAGAGTGCCATCACAGAGCCCTCTGTGTACGTACAACACCAAGACTGCTCCCGCTCCTCCCGGCCACTGCTGGATGCAGAACCCATACGGGCTCTTAAACTACCTTCTTAGAAAGAGCTCCAAGTTGGCCAGCAAACTCATGCTGTCTTTTAAAGTTCATTCATTTGGTGGAAATCTGAACCTGTCACATTAAGTCGTCAACTATAAATATTTCATTTAATGTTGAAAAATACTAAAGAAAAAAATTAAATGATCTTTATCCAAAATTTGTTTATGGGGCTTTTTCAATACTTAAAAAAAACCTTGTTATCTTAGTAACATGCAAACAAGCAACATTAAACTATTGGGAGTTATGTCTGTCAAGCCCATGAGTAGCACGTATGGTGTGCAGAATTGCTGCTTAAGTAGAGAGATCAAAATCATTTACTTAAGTTAGGCTCCATTTAAGTTAGGATTTCACCATTAGAAAGTAGCTGTTGACAACAGCCTTTCCTCTGGCCTGCAGGGAGCAGTCTGTGCAGTAATAGGACAGATTAGGTAAATGGGCACTTACTTTGGATCTGGTTGGTATCTTAAAACAATGCTGCCCATTTCTGGAGGAAGAGAGAATGACATTTTAGAAGATTATTAGTGCCGAGATTTGAGACACAACTATGTCTCAAAGGTTTTGAAATAAGCATGTAAATTCTGGTCGAGTAGACATGTACATCACTAATGACATCATGAGCAGCTTGAGACAATATTTGCATGCATTTGCATATGAAACAAAAATACTCAGGCATTAAAAGTCAGGCACAACATTTGAGTGCTGTATGCGATTAATGTTATATTATTTGCTGTATTACAAACTTGGACTACACTAAAGTCTACGTATTTGTTTTGGCTTACGGCTACTGTTTATATAATTCAAAGCCAAACTCAGGCAGTCCAAAATGTAATACATCTTCTCAGGTTAGTTTCATGGGCCAAAGATACAATGGGCCTCAGCAAGGGCTCTGGAGGACTGAAGACACTGACCAAGTTTCTTGGCCTGATTGTGAGCATCATCTCCCAGCTTGCTGAGAAAAGGGTTCTCCTGGGTGAGAAGAACCTTCACGTCCTCCACGCTGATGTAGACAATTCTGGCTCTGATGTAGGGGCAGAGGGTGTAAATACCCTACAGAAGGATTAAAGATCACCATAGACTTAAGCTCTGAAACGTTCTTTCACATGCATACACGCATGCTTACATGTTATTTCTACCCTGAGAAAATTTAGGATAGTTAAAAGGCACAAGAACACTGTTTGCTTCAAAGCAGCCTCAGAAAACACAAGAGACTTTAATCCATTTCTTTATCTGGAGAAAAATACAAAATTGCTCATAACAGATCAGGCTCTACAGCTGAAAATCAATACACTGGGTACTCAAGGGAACTTTCAATACCAAACAAAAAAAAACTGATACAATGACTATAGACTGATTACTGCAGAATTGGTTTACTTGCAACTTATGGATTAACAAAAAAAATGGGCTTGTGAAAAACAACCATTATATCTTGCGAAAAAGCTATGCGGTTAACAGTAGAACATCAAAACTATTAGATTTTTTTTAAACAACTAAGGCATGGCTACACAACAGGGATTGTCATTGTTGGGCGAGAATTAAGTGAAGAATTAATGCAATATTTATAAGGGTTTACAATATTTACTATACACATACATTCTTAAAGAAGCAACTCAAACAGCATTTATAAAACATTGTGATTTTGTTCAGTCTCTATATTATGAATTCCTTTAGTCATTTCCACATTTTAAAGCCTTCCATGGGATTCATAAGATCTTTTAAGCAAATATTGATGCTGCATTTATAGATAGTATGTATATTTCATATATTAATAATATATTGGTAAAACCAGTGGTGCTTTCAGACACTCACCTCCTGAGCCAGTCTGAAGGCACAGCCAAACTCTTCACCATCAGTGTTCCTGCACCACACCTTTACCCCAGTGTTTATTACCTACAGCAACACAGATGATTACATTACATACATTTTTAACCTAATTTCATTTTGTAATTTTCTATAAAATGTATTACTACAAGTGATTTATGGACCATATTATAAGCACTTCCTTAGACCATTATAAATGAACTAATGAAAGTAAACTTAAAATGGTGTCCAGTTAAAATGACTTAACACAATGCCCTCCAGAGTTTATTACCATCCTTCATCAAACACACCTGCCTGTCATTCAACAAATCCCAAAGACCTTGATCTGCTGGTTCAGGAGTATTTAAACAGTTTAGAGCAGGTTTAGACAACCCTGACCTTTATTATGGAGGTTTATGGGCATGTTGCAAATCAACCGCCCAATCAAAATGTGTTAATTCAGAGCACAAATAAAACACCACTAGGTGAGGTTTATAAGTGTTCAGGCATGGTGCTTTGTCTTTAAGATAGTGTTGCTGTAACGTTACAACTCCAGTGATGTCTGTTTACATTAGTAGCAGATGGCTGTTTCATGCTTGATAAATGTGAAGCTATTGAAGCACAGATAGAGATGAGATCATAGAAGGGACTGCTGTCCCCATCTGCCTGAACAGCACACTCAATCACTGCTGGAGCTGATGACGGGCCTTCAGACTGTGTGTGTGTGTGTGTGTGTGTGTGTGTGTGTGTGCTTGCCTTCATTTTCTCACTGTTGTTCAGCAGAACACCACGCAGCTCTCTGGACACCATGTACAGGTGCCTCTTCTTGCCTTCTTGGGTTCGAGTCAACACATTAAGCTTGGGGAAATCAGGGGAAAGGTCGTAGAAAGACCTGAAACAGCCACACACACAAAATAGGGTAAAGCACAAAGTAAAAAACAATGATTAGACAAAAGAAAAATGCGAGTGCGCATGCAAATGCACATATGCGCGGTGCGCTAAACACACTGCGACATATGGTGCCGAGGCAGAATCGCCGTCTCCAACTGTCTAAGTCAAAATGGCGGGTTGCCAGTGCTGTGGCATCTGTGGCAGGAAAGAAATAAATAACATTTATCACAGACAAAAGATGGAGCCACAAACGGCCTAACGATCATGATCACATCATCTATTCATGTGATTGGTCGGGTTGGATATATAGAGGAAGATAAAAGCTCTTATTGTAGACAAATGTCTGTTTCATGCATATAAAAGGCCCCACCCACTAAAGCAGAGTGCATATATTCAGACATGGTTAAAACACAATGGGTTCAAGCAAACACTATATAGAAAAAAACCACTACAAGCAAGATGTAAGCATGTTTGTACAAACTGTGTTTGTATTGAGTAGCAGGGCTTTTTAAAATGAGAGCAGAGGCACTCACTGAATAGAAGGAAAAATAGGGTCGTCCTCCGTCAGGAACACAAAAGGATCCTCTTTGAAGCCAAAGAGTTTCATCTTCTTTGGTGGAGGAGGGCTGGAACACAAAACACTTCACATCAATAGAGAACATGGTGACTGTAGAAGAACTGCAGTGCTCCACAGTCCACCAGAGGCCAGTGTCTACCACACAAATAAACATTTACAATCTACTACACCCGTGCAAAAACATCCATACAGCCAAGTATCATTTGTCACAATGTATTGATATACCAACCTCTACTATCATTACATTTTTGTAATGTTTTAATGTTAAAATGTCATCAAATCCCTCTGTGTGTCAAGTAGATGGCTGACTCACCGTCCATATTTACATATGGGCACAGGTTGTACACAGCAAGCTGTATTTTCAGCTGTTTTTTACTTTGACACATTGCACTGTGACCCATGTATTGTGATATGCATTTTGTTGTGAGGCCCTTACCAATACACAGCCCAACAATCTACTACACTACTGAGGTATAAGTTCACAAAACACTTCCACATATTAAAGTCTTTTCACGTCTGCTTTGTGAAATTTTAATGCGACGCATACAAACTGCACATACTGTCAACGTTATCTCTAGCTAGCTACCAGATGCTGTATGTTATTAATATACTTTCATCACAGCCTTATATGCAGTAAAAAAACAAGCAAGTTTTATTCATTAAAACTGTGGCTTTATCAAAACAGTTTGTTTGACCATCCCAACCTATTACTACTTGGAACTATTAACCCCACAACTAGCCTGAGGCTGAAATAGCTTAAATGAACTGCAGTAGCTGATATTTTAAATCTAGATTTCAGTTATTAGAAATATCATAGGACATACTAATATATTGCTGCATTGGTGAAGTTGTAAGTGTTGCTCATACAGCTACATACACACAGAGTTCACTCACCCACAAACATTATCTTTTTTGGCTTCTGGGAGGTCAGTTGTGTCTTGGATGGACGGGTGTCCCTCTGCAGGAGTCTCGTCCACTGCTTCTACAGGGACATCAGTGGGCAGATCAGTAATCTGCAGCGTTTCTGCAGGGGCCAACTCACTGCAGTTTTCACCCTTATTACGAAACTAGAAACAAAGACAATGGTGTTAATATACAAACACTAGCTTCCCATTTCCAAAGCAATGACAAATAGGCTGAGTTCTCCAAGAAAAATAGGTTTGTTAGTTAGAAAGTACAGCTGAGAAGGAGAGAGAAACACAGTAGCATCAGTAAATGGGCTTTGGTGAGGTCTCCCACCAAAGAAAAACTCATTTTTCTCTCCATGAATGACAAACAGAGTTGTTTACTGGAACATAAGGAAAAGAGCTTGGACAATGAGGATAAATGGTGTCCAGACAGTCCCTAAAGGACAAAAAGTTAACACATGTGGCCCATACAGATTTTAAACACTCCTTTTGTGTTTTACATAAGAAAAAAATGAAGTTTAGTTGACTCAGAACAAACTCTGCTCATTTTCTGATACCTTAGGATAGCGCCGGTTCCATGGCATGGGCGCCTTCTTCACCAGCACAGCTACAAAGAAGCCGCCGGTGTTCTGATGATGGGGCAGAATTCTCATGCTGAAACACAGACAGACCAAATATACCACTGGAGAAAATCAGGAGCCTGTTGGGCTCACATACCCAGTGACATTTACCCAAGCACCACAAAATAACAGAAGCTATCATTCATTCTGCTCTGTTCTAGCCCTGGGGACTCACAATCTCTTTTTATTTAACACCATACTGAAATCATCAGCCTATCAGAAAAGAGATCCAGAAAGATAAGACGTTACATGTGAAGGAACTGAAAACCATTGTGCTATGCTTATACTTCCACCTGGTGGAGGGTTTTGGTAAAACATTCCACAGTTCTAAAGAGAGCAAACCCCATTTCTGGAGATCCACAGAGTTTACATTTTACTTCTACAATGCCTGCTTGTAAACTTGATTAGCTTGTTGTTGTCTGTTTGCTGAGGGTTGGAGCTAAAGTCGGTGGGACAGTGGAAGCAGTAGAAGATTTGAAAGCTTTAGCAACATTTGTTTGTTTTGTTCAGTTCAAAAGCAGCTCACCATCTTTCCAGCTTCATATTTGCCAGCTTCTCAGCATCTGTGGGGGGAAACACGGTGGGCCTGATCTGAGTGTGTCGACTTGTTGGTACCTCCGTCCAGTCTGAGTACCACTGACCCTCTTTGGTCATCACCTATAGATAAGCAGAGAACCAGACTACACTAACACCAATTCTTACAGCACTTAATTCAGTGCAACTTTAGTCAACTGTGTCTAACATTAAAACTGTTACATTGTCATGGTCTTATGTATGCAATGCAGGGCCAGGACTTTCTAGAGGCCCTTTGGTCACAACCAAAGTGGGGAAACTTTTTATTTGCACATGCAAGCCACAAATATCCAAAGAATCATAGAATCCGGAGGGTCAAAATTACTTCACAAAATATAAACAGATGCACAAAATTTTAATGCAGTTTCATGGCAGATAGAAAAATAGCCCTTCTCCACTAGTGGGGGACTGAAGGCCCACAAACACCTGTAACCCAACACTCCTGCCATTTGAAATTCATTCAGAAAAACTGCTGCCCTCACACATGCACAAAAAAGAAAATGCTAACTCAATATATTTTATGCAGTAACTGTATGAATGGATACGGATGTCACAGAATTACAAATAATACTTGATTCAGCTTCAATCGAGCACAGCTGAACCAGCTAATGCAGGTCTTTGGGACTGCTAGAAACATCCAGGCAGATGTGTTGGAGTAGATTGGAGCTAAACTCTGCAGGTCTGTGGGCCTCTAGGAACATGGATTGGAGATCCCTGTAATAGTTTACCTTCCAAGATGTAATTCCAGGCATATATTTAAGACCTGGGAGATCTGATGAGGCATCTGCCAACTCTAAAGCACCTGAAAAAGATAAATGACAAAAGAAATAAAGAAAAGAGAGGAAGACAAAGATTGACAACATAGATACAGCAAAGGATGTAAATACAGATGAATTTAAAGCAACACCTTGAACAACTGACAAGAACATAATATCTGATAACCCAAAGAAATAATTATTTAAAGAAAGTAAATCCATTTACAAAACAAAAACAAATGGGGATGGGGAAATTTTGTGAACTGTATACAATTCTAAATGTTTTGTGACATTTGCCAAAAAACAACTGCGTTTTGACTGGCATCTGCCCTCAGACGTACCTTCACTCTTCTCCAGCAGGGCGGCGATGACGGCTTCATCCTCCACTGGGTTAAGAGAGCAGGTGGAGTAAACCATCCTGCCCCCCACTGCCAGCTGCTCAACCCCACGCACTGCGATCCTCAACTGCAACCTATCAGACAATGAAACAAACACAAAGACCTCAAACAACTTTTCTGCAACCACAGAATGCTTGGACAGCACAAACAGAGCCATGATGACAATTCAGCTCCTCACACATTCTGTTTCAGTAATCATATACAGACAACATTCCTAAAAGCAGACATGTTGCAGTAAACTCATTCTAAATGACTAAAGCTACACACGTTTAGGAATAAGGGCTGTGTTTAGAATGGAATACTAGCGTACTGCACTGTATACACTTCAGGCTGCTTACCATTTTATTTAAAATGGCATGCAATATTACTGTACTGCCTACAGCACTGTATACTGTCTACTTTAGCATGTAAAAGAGTTAATTCCAGTTCATTCGCCACTGGAATGTCAGTTTGAGTGCAATGCATTATGGGATACAGTACCAAGGACATTGTGTTCTGGTTGTATAATAATGCACATTTTGACAAACATAGTTCACCTGTGCATGCCTACAGAAAAGATACATACTGTGCACAGTATAGACACAGTAGTATGCACTGCAGAAATAGTAGGTGTAGTATGCCATTCTGAACAACAGCCTAGTGACCTGCACTTGTCTTACCCATGGAGCTGCAGGCTGTTGCTGGTTGTCCATTTCTTCCACACATCAATGTTTTTCCTCATTGTCCCATCACCACTGTGGAGATAAAGGTGCTTTATTTTAACTCCATTTCAGAGTTCAAATGCTCCTTGTGAGCCCCAGGCCCCTGGTTGAGAAACATTAGGCATAAAAGTCTAATAATTACAACGAAATAAACTAAAAAAAAAAATTAATTAGCCCTTCAAAAACAAAATTCCATTCAAAGACATGGTGTTTAATCTCAAATTAAATCAGGTCAATGCCCCAACAACCATTTCAAGCTGTATAACCTTTAGAGTTTCCTGTGGAAATGAGATCATATGATGTTTTTTCAAACCTATTACATCAGTGTTTGGTTAACAAGACGGCAGATGTTGAAAAATAAAACTGCTATTCTGGAACAAATCCTTTGAGTTAGAGAGCAGCGAACCTATGCGGGCAAGAAGTCAGACATAATTATATCCTTAAAGTTGACCTAAAACCATCTCATCAAGGAAGAGAAATGTTTAGACAGCAAAAATGGCCTGACCACATTGTGTGTGCAAGATGTTTGCCCTGCCTGGTGCTGAACAGACTGTGTTGTGCTTGGCACCCGATTCTGTTTACGGCCAAGTATAGACTTTACCAAGTATAATCTCTGCTATATGAGGTTACATGCTGGGAGGAGAACCTAATGCAGTGCAGACTCTGTTCAAGCGAAAACATGGTGCTGTGGTGTGTGTGCATCTATGTTAATACTATATGCATATAGTGGTCCTAAATCACAACTGCACAATCTGTGTACAAACATGTGCTTTATTTTTGAGAACACAGGAAGTCCCCAACTCTCTCAGTCTCTCAATTAAACTAGAGAAGTGCTACAGATAGAATGTTTTTATAATCCACATCAAAAGCACCTAAAATACACCATGTGATTATTCCATTAATGATAAGCAGTCACTCTGCTAAAACCTACACAGTCCAATTCAACAAAATCCCATTGAAGGCAGCCAATCAGATCGCAGATTGTAATGATTGCACTATGCAGAGGGTGGTCCGTGTCACCCTCCCCCGAGTTGAGAGTTTGTGTTGACATCAATCATGCATTTCCTCACCCTTTCCCAAAGCCAATCAGAATTTACATCTCAGTGGTGTTGGATCTAACAGTTTACTTGCTGCATAACTAGTTTTTGCAGTCTGCATATCCAGATCAATAAAAACAACACTGATCCTCCGATTCTGAGACCTTGATCTCACCTGCAGGGGACATCACACAGGATCCTGTCATAAAACAGGACTTCCTTCTTCCCATCTCGATCCAACTGCAGACGTGGAATGTTGGAGGCATCATGGTTAACCACCATGATACACGGGCTGTTCAGTCTCTTGGCCTGGTGGACCAGCAGGTAACATCGCTTGTTATCCACATCATTGGCAATTACAAAACCCTCTGGAGACACAGGTGAGAAGATCTCAAGATTAAAGCCGATTCCACATTTGTGGAATCACTCATTTAATGATGTTGTTCCCAACCCTAGTCCTGGAGCACCCCCAGCACTGCACATTTTAGATGTTTTCTTAATCAAACACATCTGAATTAACTCATCAGCTCAGCGGTAAAGACTCAAAGACCCAAGATGAGTGTGTCATAAGACAGACATCCAAAAATGTGCAGTGTTGGGGATTCTCCAGGACCAGGTTTGTGAACCACAGGTCCAGGGGACTGTATTAACAATAATACAGAATTGAGTAAATTGTTTACCAGGGAAAGGCACATCCATGTCAGAGTGAAGCATCTCTATTAGTTGAGCTGTCTTTGAACCCGGAGCCGCACACATGTCCAGTATCTACTTGAACAAGCCAAAGATTATAAATTATAAACATTCTCCCATTGTAAAAAAAACATGATACTATAGTGAACTAATATATACTGTATACATTAAGTTTGTTGAAAAACAGATTAAACAAACTCATAAAGCTGATGATGTACCTTATGATGAGGCTCAATTTTTAGCAGAAGTGGTGGAAGCATGCTGACAGCTTCCTGTCTGCTGATGTTTCCCTGATGGTGATGGATTGAACAAAAAGCATTTGGGATCAAAATCAGGAATGAATTAAACCATCTACAATGCCCAGAAATATAAAGCACCTTCTAAGAATGGGTCACTTCTACTGTAAATACAAATGTTTTGCTTACAGATTCCGTTTCGCTGACCAGGAACTGGTGGAACTTCTCCAGAAGTGGAGATTTCCGCAGGATCTTTCTGCTTAAATTTGTGTGCCAAGCCAATTCATCCGGATACCTGTAACAGCATGACATGCCTCAAGATCAGGTTTAAAATGTAATATTCCACAGAATTTTATATATAAATGGACTAGACAAAAAAAATGAAACTGTTTTTCATCAACCCTACCAACTTAGGGGCTGAGGGGCCTCAATCTTCTGGCCATCCACCTCAAGATCCTGCACCTCTTTGAAGTATTTCTCTTTAAGAGTATGAAGGATTTCTTTGGCATGGCTGATTTCAGGAGTTGAGAAAAAGAAAACAATACAATATTGCTTTGGCATTTACAATAGAAGTCTAAGGCAACCTTACAACATTTGTCTGACAGACTTCCATTACCAATACTTAACTGTCAACACATTTTGTTGTTTGCAAATTGGCTATGCGATGTTTTCGAATAATGATCTTATATGAAAACTGCTAAAATATTTTAATATCACCAACCTATAATCATCTTAATGAACTGGTGAATTCTTAAACAAATTTTTTATGCTTCTAAAACGTTTGAGATAGATGCTGATTGTCATAAGAAGGGATGCTTGGTGCTGCAATTAAACCCACTCAGAACCAAAAACGGTAACATTTGCCCACTTAAGTCATACTTTAAGTGCGGTGGGACTCAAACTGCTATTTGTCATTGAATGCAAAAATCTGAATCTTAATAAATTATCAGGTTACCTTTTGTATCCAGTGATCCGTATCGTAGCTGGCAGTGGCTCCCTCATGGCCTCCATAAACTTCTCAAACTCTCCTTCTGGGACGATCTTCAGCTCCTTGTAGTAATGCTCAAAGAGTTTGTTCTCCTTGATGATCTCAGAGTATCCTGCTCCCCAACCCTGCCATCACAAAACATGCGAGAACATTGACGAAATTATCACTGTTCATTCTAATCACCACCATGCCATTTACACGTAACTACACTGACGTCATTTTAACGTGGTTATGATGATGTATGTATGTATGTATCTGCAACAATCCAAGTTATATTCACAAAACGAACGGTCGTTGTTGGCACTGTTCAGACATGTTAGATGTTAAAGCAGATGGGAAACTCACAGCGTCATCTCTGTTCCTTTTCGCCTCTGGTCTTCCGTCTCTGCTCTGCGGGGGTCTTTGCCTGTTTCTGTTTTTTCTTCCCATGTTAGAAACGCATATAACTCTGAATATAAACCTGCAACGTACCTTTACTGCACTATTCTGTGCTTACTGAACTCACGTGGTTCTGACGCGTTCTAAACAAGCCCAAGTTTGAGCGGAAAGACCCTTTGCTGTCCACTTTATTGCCTGACTCCAGAAGTGTTTTTTTTTTTATTTTGTTAATCCTTTTTATATCTAATAATATCACAAAACTTGCAGTTGCATAGTATTGTATTGATAGGATTTAAAGGTGAATAATCCTTTCCAGACCCAAAAATATCACTTTAATAATAGACGTTTAAATGTTACTAAATCTGGATTAACACTATTTTCTTTTTAAGGGAGAATATAACACAAACCACAATTATAAAAATACGTAATACAAATAAAAAAGAATACCAGACATAGATATATAAATATCAGGTAACATGACAGCTGCCTTTAGCTCAAGAATTTTTGGATATATTGCTTCTCTCTGAAACAAAATATATATTTATGATTGACTAAAAATATTTATTCTCTGTTGATTTAGCATTATTGAATAATACCAATTCTCTGTACTCCCGTTTCTCTATTGGCTAGAATTTAAAAACTTGTGCTGGCACATGACCCGCCTACCGCCACTTCCTATTAGTGGAGCCCTTGGTGGAACCAGAAGGAGGGGGCGTGTTTCATTCGTTTCCATGGTCTCGGATGGTTTAGAGAAGCTAGGCAAACTTGCTACCTATCAAGTTGTACCCCCCTCACCTTATCGTGCTTTTACATAGAGGTGTGTTTAGAGTTGGGGCGGGTTTACAATAAAAGCCGCTGGCACGTTTTTGTAACTTTACGGCATTTAGAAGAATGCAGTATTAAAGATTTCTTATTAAATATTTCATTGGTAATTAGCAACGATGGACGCTATTATCAGTGCGTTGTTTTCTTCTGAGAAAGAAGAACTGTACGTTTTGGACTGTTTATCCTACTTTATGATGTTCATGGCTTTCGTAACTTTCATCGCCTTGCTCTTTGTAAACGTGCCCTATGGCAGATACGCATCCAGCATGTATGGATTTCCTGTACATGTCAAATTTGCTTGGTTCGTTCAGGAACTTCCGGCTTTTCTGGTGCCTGTGGCGTTGATGCTGAGTTCAAATGCAAAGATGAAGCAACTGCCCAACCAGCTACTATTGATGATGTACTTGTGCCATTATGTTCAAAGGTAGGAGGTCGCCTTGTTGTACAGCACAAGTAAATGTCTATACATGAATGGACTTGATAATGTATATTAAGCAATTTTATATTTCCTAGGAAATTCTGTTGTAGTCAACACATGCATTAGACTGAGACTTACTGAGTCACACATTTCTCCCAGGTCCCTCATATACCCATTTTTAATTAGAGGAGGGAAACCCACACCATTCATCTCATTTGCCCTGGCCTTTGTTTTCTGCATCTATAATGGATACCTGCAGACACGATACCTGAGTCACTACGCAGACTACCCACTGGATTGGGTTACAAGTCCCTGTTTCATTACAGGTAATCCCCATGTTTATATCTTTCTGAAGATAAAATCTAGTGTTATATTTAATAATCTACATAGATTCTCTATATAATATGGATCTATGTAGAGTCTATATAATAATCTTATCTCTGAATTCTTGACACTCTTCTGCTCCAAATGACTTCTGACAAATAACTTCTAAAGCTGCAGTCTGTAATGTTTGCATCTCTATCCCATTTCTGTCTGAGACATAATTGCAGGGTATTCACAGAGTTACTGTATTTTCTTGACGTGGATGATAAGTTTAAATTCAAAACAGTGTAAGAACAGTTACAAATGCTGCACCATCTACAGTACCTGGACATACAATATAGTAGCCAGATCTCCTACGTTTTGTTTACAGACATTTTACATTTCTTGTAAAATACAACCTGACGACTCAAATTATAAATCATTATTATAAACTTACCAGTGCAAATCAGGTATGAAAATGAGATCATGTTGAACACTGGTGTGTCATGTACGTGCTCAATAACTGATTTTTGTTCATTTTTAACCACAAACCTACAGCTTTAAAATGATCCCTAATAAACTGTTACAGTATAAGGCTTTTACACACATTTCAGACACAAGAACATTACACATTTCTCAGTTGATTTCTTTTTCCAGGGTCTTGCCTGTGGCTTGTGGGATGGATGATTAACATTCATTCTGACCACATCCTTAGGAACCTGCGTAAGCCTGATGAGACAGGCTATAAGATACCTAGAGGTAAGATAAGAGAGGTTTAAATAAACATGCATACTCTTATCCTGGTTTAATGTGGTGAGACAACTATAATACCTGTTTCACACATACCATGTTTGCAGTGTGTATGCAATACATATTGCAGTTACATGTGTATATACAGTTACATATAAGGCATTTTGCAGTGTGTTCCATGGCTTCTGTGCACCTCAACAATGACTTGTTAAATTCAAACGTTATTCTAAAGGTATAAAACAACATTTTTATCACCTTTGTTTAAGGTTTAGTGTGAGTCATACCATTTTGACCTCATTATTTATTATTGCAACTCTAAATTTTTTTGCTTTATCCCAGGGTTAAAGTAATAAGATGGCTGTAAAAATTAGTTGCATCCATAAACAGTGTAAATGCTTTAACCTGTTAACATGGGCACTGAAAAAAATTGCACCACATACATACTGCAAACGGAGTATGTGTGAAACAGGAGTAAGCGTAAACACAACATGCCCTGTTTGTATCATGAGGAGCTAAATATAGAAATGATACTTCATCTCTATGCTTCAGGTCAAAGGTCGGAGCAATAGTATCATGTTTTTCTCATTGTAGACTTGAGCCGTTACACAACACCATGAAGAGCCTGTGTTTCCCTCTGGTTTTGGCTCTGATCGAAAACGAAAATAGACAGCCCTTTTGTTCATGACTAATTGCCTCAGCAACATGTCACGTTAATCCTGCCATATGACATCAGCCTCTGTTCCACTTTCCATGTAGAGAGCAA
Organism: Ambastaia sidthimunki; assembly: GCA_036877625.1. NCBI lineage: Eukaryota > Metazoa > Chordata > Actinopteri > Cypriniformes > Botiidae > Ambastaia > Ambastaia sidthimunki. Next base: position 5,257 of record JAZGTK010003082.1, on the reverse strand, counting down.
GTTCATGCAAGATGTTAGTGCAATGATCTCGCACCCTTTACTGCTGTGTGACATCAAGAAATTATTGGTTGTTCTGAATTCTTTGTTTCTGTAATCATTTGCAAAACAGATAAAATGAGTCAGCAAGCTTTAAACAAATACATTTTCATCTGCTGATGACACTGTAGCTGTAGCAATGTGATTTTAAATGACAAAGTTGTTTAACAACCAAAAGCTTGTTTTTCATTTCCATGTTAAGAAGTTTTTGTTCGATGCATAAGTTACGTCTGTCATGATGATCAGACATGCTTCAGTTGTGACATTGTTAAACCAGACAGCTTGATGTTACAGTGACTTCACACTTAATAAGACACATGCAACAGCATGCACTGTGCAAACTGCTTGACTTAAATTTAGCTCTGCTTTGTTAAACAGATGGTTTTATGATGTTATGAAACGTATGACCCAAAAAAAATTAAATTCTGTGATTATTTATTCCTCAGTGGAAACGTTAAGCTCCAAAATGATAAAAAAGTACCATTCATTTTTAAAAGAGTAGTTTCTTGTGTTATATTCTTTCCGAAGCTACACAGCTATTAAAGGGATATTTCAAGCTAATTTTTTCCATTATTTACTCACCTTTATGTCATTTCAAACTTCTACTCGATATACTAATATACTCATATTCAAACTTATATGCCTATTTTCTCCTGTGGAACACAAAAGATATTTTGAGAAATCTTTTAGCGGTTTCATGTCCATACAATGAGTGCCACTGTTGTTTGGTTACCAACATGTTCCTCAGAAGCAAAAAAAAAAGAGTGGTTTATAATATACAGGTTTGTAATGACATGAGGGTCAGTAAATGGTGGAAGAATTTTAATTTTTGTGAGAACTATCCCTGTAAGGTGACACTTACTTTAACTGTTTTGTTTTTACAGGAGGGATGTTTGAATATGTGTCAGGAGCAAACTTCCTGGGTGAGATTGTGGAATGGGCTGGATTCGCTCTAGCTGCTCACTCCATCCACAGTGCTGCTTTTGCCCTCTACACTCTTGTCGTGCTGACCAGCAGAGCTGTGGCTCACCACAGGTACATGATTACAGGCTGAAGAAATGACATCATTTCCAATCTGACTCCAGTGATCTGAACATTTAGATTTGTTTCTCATCAATTCCTTATATTTTTATGCAGGATTAACTTAAAATTTGATTAAAGAAAAAGTAATGCAACCGTAATGCAGTTTTGTAGAAATTATGTAAAGATAAAATACTAGGTTACTATTAAATATGAATACTTCACTATTTGTATTATATATAATTATGTTTTAGAGTGAAATATTACTTGGACATATTCTTGACAGTTCACATGAGACTCACTTATAAATAATTGCTTTCATAGTATCAAAGTTTTTAATGTGCTATTTCACTTCACAGGTGGTATCTTGAAAAATTTGAAGACTACCCAAAATCAAGGAAAGCTTTAATACCATTTGTGTTCTAATCTTGCGACTTGTCAACACGTTAATTTTACTTTGTTTTATGGACTGTAAAAACAGCATAACTATGAAAGATCTTGCAGCGTCTCAGTGGAGAGATCAGATGGGATTCGAACAGGCAGACAACTGCAGCCATATTCCAGAACTTCCCTATTTATCACTCAACTTCTTTAAGACTGTAACCTTGCATTTGAAAAATATGAACCCATCTAAACTGCACTGCTGTCGTATTTCGGTCACACTCCATATGAGGCAATCTGGGTACAGGCCGCCAACTCTTATGAAAAATAACAAACATAATTCATCTTATTTATATTCTAGCCGTGTAGTTCAGGTGTGTTGACAGAAGCAGAATCATTTATCATCATCATACACAGATACCATCCCAAACGTTCATGCCGAGTTTGCATTTCTGTCAGATTAAGTTTGAGCATTTAAGAAAAAATCTGTTTTTGGTCACTGAAAAGCTGTGCTGTTCTCTTTAAATGATTCTAAAGGTGATTTGAAAAATGTAATTAAAAGTTTACCAAGAACTTTCAGGCAGATGGCAGAAGTGATATAGGGTCAGTACATGAATCTGTCAAAATGAAGTATTTAGATCAATGAAACACATAGATGAAACACATGCCATGCCTTTAAAGGACAGCTACAGTTATTTGTGTAAAATGCCTGAATTTATGAAGTGATGTCAGTATTGTATTTACATTTATTGTATTTAACACTACAATATCATGTTTTTATGCACAAGTGTGTGTTTTTGAAACAGTGAATTCAAAACAGAATTATAACGTCAGACATCCTGTGAACCTCATTCACAATTAGCTACAGCTGTTTTTGTATGTGTTTTGTTTGTGACATCATCCTTTACCATTGCTGAAATGTTTTGACTTGCTGCAGGTGAGCTCTCGTATACCTTCAAGGCATAATACATAAACCATGGCAACAGTTCTGGGTGTCAGCACTGTCAGCAAGGAAAGTGGCTTGGGTTAATTTTTCTCTGAAAAGGGAAAGGTCATATGAACTGTCTTTAATCATCTAGTTTTACTTTAACCAATTGTTTCGGTTTAATACTTTGAAATAAAGATTAAACCACATGCATCTTTTTATCAGTTCAGGCTCTGATGTAATGCTACAGACATACTCCAGCAACTTTTATCTATTGACATTTAAGTTCTCAAAACCTACTCCCTCTTCTAGTTCATTCCCCTCAGGCATGCATGGTCAATCTTGAGCTGTTTGAGGTGCTGGGTCAGGCAGTGAGCAATCTGTCTGACTGTTCTTTGGGGAAATAATCCTAGCCACAGGCAAAGCAATGATGAAATGTCCCTGCAAGCCACATGGCACACACGTAACCTTTTGCAGCCCCCGGAAAACCCTCACTAATGATTTAAGGCTTTGATTCATGTAGAAGTGTGCAAAAGACATGTTTTCAAGTGTAAGATTCAACTCAACATACAATAGTGTGCCTGCCAGCAGCGCATACAATTCGATGTGTGGATCTCTTCATGTAGCGCTACACGTACTGTGACAGTGTGACAGTGTGACAGTTCAGCGCTGACGTGCGCACGAGACTTCAGTGTTCTGACTGCTAGGAAGGAGTCCCCCTGCACGTGCACTGACTGCAAAGCGCTCATTACGTAACCACAGTAGGAGGAGCTTATAGCTGCAAAAGATTTATTCGTGAACACATGCTCGGTTTGTTGCATTATTAAACGGAAATGGTTTCAAATTGTTTTACTTTCTTCAAAATAAGAAGACTATTCTTTAGTTTTATCAGACTGAAATGGTGTACAGTTGAATTTCTTTCGTAAACTATCTTTGAAACCGGATGGACTCAGCTCTGATTTCTCTAAACATTTGACTGTTTACCTGACTGTTTGAATTATTGCTACTCTGTTTATACCGTAATTTACTTGGAGACAATAATATACATACAAAATAAATATAAAATATAAATAAACATTTGAGCTGGATGACGATATGTTATTTCTGCTTTTTAGAATAGTTGGCAACGATGTGTTTGTAGCAATAATATATTACACTACGTGTATACTATGTGTAATGTTTGTGCTAGAGCTCCAGAACAGTGGAGAGCGCATGCGCATGATTTAAACTATCGCAGCTCCTGTCCGTATCTGCGATTATAACATCAAAGCGTTATTTGCTGTTGTAGACAGCGCTATGTAGACAACTGCGTTGGTTTCAAATGGGCCATTCTAGTTTCTTGTAGTGTAGATGGGGTTAGGGTGTAAAAATTTAAATACGTTCGCACTTGATAATGTCCAGAAGGGTGGGGTTGCTGAAAATGTGTCGATTGCGCTTGCTCGGGGGGAGTGTACTGCCTATAGGTGCAGACCGATAGTTTAAATCCTACACATGCGTATTGGATTTCGGGGTAAGGGAGTACGCCATATTGGAAACACTGTATAGTTTAGCTAACAGTTTAGAGCTAGCGGGGGAGAAGGGCCACTGATTGATTCCCGTTGGTTCTGGCGTTTGACATTTTATTTTCCCTGTCGTGTTGTTTAACCCAGTTTGCAGGCAGATTTTCTCGGTCCGGGTCTAAACTTATTCGGGCGTATATTTGCTTGACAGGGGCTGTTAAAAAGAGAAGTTGAATGGATCCGAGGGTCGCTTGGATTCAGCCGGAACAGAAAGGTCCTGCGAACGCTTTATGGATGCGTGTGTGGGAAACGTCTCAGGTAAACCGGATCAACACAGGTCAGCACCATAACCACCACTACCACAATATCTGCGTCAATTCTCCGGCTTTTGACATTTATAAAAATGTAGCGTCCGGTATTTGCAATAGCGGTGGTGGAGGAGGCAGCAACAGCCCTGCCTCTGCTCCATCCAGCAGCAGCCATCATCAGAGTAATGCAAATAACAGCACTAACATTAAAAACAACAGCACTGTAATTCCGGGCTTTGCAACGTTACCAAACACCCACCAAAGCTCTGCGGCTCCCGTGCTGAATGGAAATGCGGGGAAGGTAGGTACGGGAGACGGGGAAATGCCCCCGAAGACCGGTTCGTCGGCGGCGGATTCAGCATCCAGCTGCTCTAAATCAAGGACTACAAGCCCTAATTTAATCGCTGGAAATATGAACAAGGGGCATCCGTTTTTAAATGTAAGCGAGAGCGTGCTGAATAATGTCAACCATCACAACCATTATCATCCTCTGCATCCACGTCTACGACATTTTCACCAAGATCAGCCACAGCAAGGTTTCCAGCAGAACTGCGTGAAGCGACACCCGTCCCTCCCGGCGGTGATCCTCAACCATCACCATCATCACCCCGGCCGGAGGAAAAACGACAATAAGGCCAGCACCTACGGGATAAACTACTTGCTCTCCAACTGGACAAATGGCAATTATGTCAGCTCCGGTACGCCGTGGAAGACGAGAAAATACAACCAAGGAGTTGACGGGTGAGATGACTTCTTTTGGCCTTTGGGTGTCATTTTCCTGCCTTTGATGGCAAAGCTTCGGTGATTATAACGGGAGTGTTCTAGTTTGTAGTGTCCATTGCTTGCAGTCTAGCGAGGGTTTTATACAGCATAGTGTTATTTTGTTCGGCTTTCATTTCCATGATACAGTATCTGTAACCCTTACTTGACGTGACCGGCTGTATTTCATGGGATTTAGCTTTAGCATATTAGCTGGGGTGTCCAGGGTTCGAGTCGTTGCGGTCTGTGGGTTGGGTTACTTGTGGAATGTGGACGTGTGCGCTCCGCAGCGATTAATTATCAGTTCCCGCTACAGTTTTTAAAGAGAG
>JAZGTK010003081.1:0-28672 GCA_036877625.1 Ambastaia sidthimunki | reverse complement strand
TAAGGATTGGAAAAAAGCCAGTGTTCCTTTCAAGAGCTCACAGGATTATTAAAATAATCCTTTAATAGAAGTGAATGTAAACAGGCTCGAGTCTCTGGACTTTTCTTACATTTTATAATAACTAGAAAAGGTGGAAAAAGGATGGCAAAATAATTTTAGCAGAGATGAGGTATGCACAGGTTTAAATATACTAAATACAGCACTGTAACTGGTGGGATTCATAAACATGCACCTCCCAAACATTTATTTAGAACTTTATAAAAAAATAAATAACAAACCTAGACAGCGAGCAACACAGAAATAGAGATGAAAGTACACTAGTTTTAGTCTAGCTGACAACACACAGGAAGAACAGCTTCTGTTTATAATGTAAATGATCCCATGAATGGTTGGGAATCTCTCTATTTACATATTTTGTGTTTATACTTCTGTGAGGAAAAATACACACAGTAGGACAATGCTGAGCACACGCATAGTTTGTATATGCCATTCTGAATGTTATATGTATATGCCATTCTGAATGTATGCTATAGTAACTGCATATTATGATTCTAAATCTAAGGATTTAAAATTATAGGTACAATTGTCGTAAGTAATTAGGTGCATCGCCATGAACACTACACCAATGGATCATCACATCTTTTATTAGACACAAAGGAATAAGTTTGCATAAGTTTGTTGCATAAGTTTGAGCTTATTATTCAGCTTACAGTTTGCCCTTATTGACATTCCGCTGCGCTGAATAAATGACACCATCCATTGTTACAACAGAGACCCCCAGTTAATAGACTAATCATTAACCTTTTTAAATTAAACTGAAATACTAATCTGCTTAATCAGCTTTTAACATCAATATATTGGTTATTGGTGTTTTTAAAAGCATTTATCAGTATTGCTGCTCACACATTTACAAAAAAAAATCAAAGACATACAGTGAAGCAAGAATCCGGAGTCATATCTAAGCACCATTGTATCACAGAGACCAGGGGGTGGACAACACACAATCACCTAGCAACCACTCAAAACACTAGCAACTGCATAGCAACACACTAAAAAACACTCAGAACACTTTGTGATCACATCTCAGCTATAATTTACAGTTTTTACAATTCAATGAAAATCCAATTTTAAATCAAATTTACAATCCTCATCTATGTTAGCCAGCTAGATACCGTTACATCAGCATAGTTTGGCAATGTTCAATACATCTTAGAAAATTAAACTGTAAACTTGTAAATGTTTGGGCATGAAAACATGTGATATGGTGACAACACAGCATTGACCCAACAGGGCAAATACCAGTTCCATCAATTGGACAGAAACGCTCTCACACTGGTCTCACGTCTCTTGTTTATCAATATTGTTCAGCCCTAAAACAATGTTTACATTTTCTCCAGAAAATGATGAAAAAAGCAGTTACTTAAACAATACACATCTAGGAATACTTGTAACTTGTCAACATTCTTGTCACAGCGGTACTCTCTTATCAACATAAGATAAGAGAGAAGCATTCATAAAACATGACACAAAGAACAGAAGAAAATGCTTTATGATGCTGTCTAGAGAGAGTCATTTAGACTCCAGCTAGATTTAATACTCTGTGGCAGAGTCCCTCAGAGTATTAGGCTTATATAGCCACATAAATCAGACAAATATAACATCTTTTCCATATATCTTCTTTATTAGGCACAGCAATCATTTCTGATGGTTGCAGAATCCGTTGCATTGTCTTTTTATATACACAGCCAAAAATGCCTAAAACATGTGATTAATCGCAATTAAAAACTGAGGTTCTGTTGTAAATGTCTGTCTATTCTGGGAGATGTGCACGTCTACACCAATCTCACACGTTTCCTGCTAATCCACATCACTGAAGACACTAAGTCAATCACACTCACATTTGATGGGACAATTTACATGCTGATTGGACTAAAGCACTGGAGCTGGGAAAATTCAGAATCAGTTTCATTTAAAAACTTTCTTGACGTTCAGATCTGTTAATGGTTCTTGAACACTATACTAAAACACAGTGTTGCCTGCAGCTCTCAATCTGCAGCACTGTGGCTAAAGAAATTAAGAATAAAAGGAATTGAATGTGATGACAAAAAGACAACATGTTCCTCCTTCATTGGTTACACATAACACATATACAGCACTATTTGTGTCGTCTGATTCGCAAAGAAATTAAATGACCCAGTTAGTCTAAAACAGCTTCCTCAACAAATTACCAAATCAGCAGTTAACAAATTAACATCTGACACCCTCAATGAACCGTTAGTCATTACCAAATATACAGTATGATACAGTATAGTTATTATGAACAATTTGGTGTAAAGGTACTAAATTAGTGTGATCATTAGATTTTTTATAGATTTCTTCTTATCCTTCACTCACACTCATTCTTCGATTCTGCATCACATTCATAGAAATACAGACACACACTTAAATAAAAGCACAAGGTCAGTGCATCTCACACATAACAAGCTTGAGGAATGATGAAACCGTCAGAATTCAATGAAACGCTGCCCAGACTGAAGGCTCTAAAACGGTCTATGCATGGAACTGAGCCACTAAGAGAACCACACAGAACTCCTAGAAGGTGATTTACTCCTTCAGATTTTGTGAGTACACTTCGTTCCTCTGTGTTCTCAGCATTTCTCCCCATTCAAATACAAAGCTTTATTGAACAAGTGAGTCAATAAGGAGCCAACGTGAGTAAAGTGCCTCAAGAGACCAACATCAGAGTCAGGCTAAATACCTGCCACTGTGTGACCAGCGTTTCGGAGAGTTGTTTTTGTCGTAACATTTATAACAGCTAATTTTCAGCCAATGCTTACAGTTATTTTGCTGTATCCAATTCAAATCTAATTGTTTCTAGTCTGGGAGCTGGGCAAAAATCTAAATAACATTTTAGACCGAAAACAAACACTGAATGCATCCATTTCGTCATTCAGGATGCAGCATGTGTGTAACATTATAGTAAGGGCACAATATTGTCTGTAGCTTCAGTAAAATATACTCAATTTTTCTCACTCTTTTCTCTTATAACACAATGTGACGTTCACTATGTTGTGAAAATTGCATAAATGAAGTCAGTGGTTTTGGACACAACATATGTATGAAGGCATAAGATGCCTCTATCACTTTCTTTCTCTGACATGCCTCGAAAGTCCATTATAATGTCAAAACCTAAATTGTTATCTGCCATCATGTTGATGGTAAAAAACATTACTATAGCAACCACTGTAAATAAAATGTATTTTATCTGTACTGAAATGTGCAATTATAAAGTCAACAAATGTACAAATGAACATGTCTTACATTTTATCATTTAAAAGAACAGTGGGAATACAGTAAGTTTTACAGGTCAGACTGGCAAATCAAATCTGATCCATGTGCAATGTGAACAGATCCAAAGTGTTTTTTACAGTTTTTTTACAGAGGAAGCCTCCTTGATTCTTGTTAGTTCTACTAAAGTGCACAGTCCCTAAGAAAACATTGTGATGTAACAATTTGTTAAACACCTAACAGCTGTTCTCTAAATATTTATTATAAAATGCTGCTTTGAGATTTGGTGCCCCAGCAGAACGAACAGATAAAGGCAGCACAGTCTTATTGTCAAAAACCTGTCACTGCTCACTACCAGTTTGACAGGTTTGTGCTAAGCATTGCAAGTCCCCACACTTTGTTGGTTCGGGAAGTGCTATAAACGCCAACAGGGCCACAAATACTACTGCCCAGGGGGAAATAAATAGATGACACACAGAATTCATGATCAAACTGAGATTGTTTAATCCATAGAAGGGGTTGGGGTGCAATTCAGAGATGTGGTGGTGCGATTCTTTGCCAGTTCAGTTCTTTGCCAATGAGATATGAATGCTGCAATCTCATCAAAAGCAAACACTACTATAAGCTCAGGCATTAAATTTCAAGTCACATATATCTTAGGCAAGAGAGGCCTTACAAACAAAGCCCTGTTGCAACACCACGGTATCGGATGCCATTTTATTATACAGTATAACAAAAAAAGTTTGATTACTATATTCATATACTATGGTATTTAAATTGTACTGTGGGGTACTTCAAATAATACAATGGCATTACCCTGGTATTTTGCCAAAAACATGCTAATACCAAAGTAATACTTTTTCTACCTATCTACAGTATAGTACTGCAAAGTACCTTAAATAATACAGCATTACTATCGTAGCAGTGTTGGAAAATTGGTATTACAATGGTGCTTGACTAAAGCACATGCCAACACCAAAGTACAAGTTTAACGTGACAAAAGTATATCTATTCATTTATTGTATTATAACGTTCATCAAAGCGTACCATGGTGGTGTCTTTACATTTTCATAGTATCTTTTTATGGTGATACCACAGTACTTTATAGTAAGGGAACTACTTATCTTCCCTTCCACATTCACTCTTTCTCCACCAGAAAGTCATGGATGTGTAACAATCAAAAGCTATGATACTGACGATCTTCCCCAGGCATCCTGGAGCGCTATTGAGCAATGTGCGCTGGAGTTTGCTCAAAGGAAAACCCAGAGGCTTGCCGCTAGAAACGGGAAACACCCGCAGACAGGAAGGGAGGATGTGGGAGTGACATAATTAAACGAAGAACACAAGTCAACGCGCATGGTTGAGTATATCCCTTATTCCCACTGATGACTGTAGCTGCTCAGACACCAATGGGCAGGCACTGAGTTATGGGGGGCGTTCAGGGCATACTGATGTTGCGTCAGCGTTGCGTTTTACGGACGTTGCGTTTTAAGACAGCGTCAATTTCAGAACAGTTCAACTTTTAAAAGCCCAAGTAAAGGCGCGTTCTGATTAGCTCCGTCTCGCTGTTTTTAACGCAACGTCCCGTGTGAACGCCCCTTAAGACCAGAGTTTTGCCGCACTGTCACTCTCTCACCTCCCGTAGTCTCGCACACATTCATTCGGACACTGCAGAGAATCACCCCCACTTACACGGTCCGTCCAGTCTGGAAACGCGTAAGAGGGCACGAGTTGCGTGCTCGAATGTTGAAAGCATTAAAGTGATTCAGTGCCACGTAATCGATCACTCAAAGTGAATGAAATTCTCCCCGTCTCAGAGTTCAGTGCGTATAGTCAGCGTTAAAGTTGAGACCACTGTTGCTTTCAAGGTTATCCTGTAAAGCGAATGCACGGAACCCAGCGCATCCAATCGCGTGTGTTTATTACTGTGGCATGCATGCAAACTTGAAATGCAAGCTGGGAGAAATGATCAGACTGAGTAAAGATATTACACTGTATATGCGAGTAGACGCCGGACGTCTTGTACGGGCAGACTGAAAGTGCACTGGTTAATGATGCAGCACAACCGTTCTTCATCGTGCAATGCAACAATAACAATCAATGCGAAAAGAAACGTCCCAAAACGACGTATGCACAACACTTCCTTGGCAGGATCTTTTTTTAATCTAATCCTTCCCAGACAGAGAGGAACCCAACCCCCTTATCTATCCCTTAACAACCCTCCCCTTGTCCAGCAATCAGCAGCAACCCATGCTCGGTTTCTATTCCGGAGACTCACCGTTCTTCTGCTCTTTTGGTGTCGATGTGACAAGACACCAAATGCGGGAAAAGCGGAAGATGCTACGGCTCCACTGCTCCGGGACAGGAGGAGGACCGATCTACACACTTTCGCAGCCATCTCTGGAGTGAAACCCGGCCGAAAGAACGCAAGTGCTGCGGGCGAACCGACTGACAACGTTGGAGGAAAGGGAGGGGAATAGGAAGGGCTGCTGGGCTGGGCTAATATTTCATACACACACACTCACGCACACAACAAATGTTTAAAACAAAAGCTTGCTGCGGTTCCCTTTTCGAAGTAGCTTCGATATCTGGGGAGACTTTTATGTAATTTAATAGGTACAATTCTGACACGTTTAATTTAACCCTCGATATGTCGTTTCACGCTCCGAAATAGTCAGAATAAGGAAGTCCCAATACCACGAACATGAAAGCAGCGTTTTGATTGGTCATGAGGTTACCTGCTGGCACCGCTTGAAACACTTTTCGTCCAATAATAAGACGAGCAGTTCTGTCGTTCAGTTTGGCAGCTTGAAGACGCGTCAAATAAACAGCATGACCAATCAGAAAACGCGGGACGCTCCTTACCAGCCGGTCACTGATGTCCTTATGAAAGAGAAATAGTACAACTTTTGTTTAACGACTTTTTTTTATTATTTATTCCCTGCGTGCCATTGTGTTCTTTTAATGTGGTGGATTTTAACCAAAAGTTAAACCGCATTGTCAGGACAAGGGTAAACTTAAAAAATGTCAGGGCAGGGAATGTTATCACATTGGTGCAAGTTGTTGTGTTGTAAATGTTGTAGTTGTACACAATTTATTCATTACAATTTCTGATAAAACAATAGTTAAATCATTATGTGTGGTCCCCGTATGTGTTTAGCCAATAAATACCTTGTAAATAAAAGCCATTAAATAGTTTTTAAACTACTCACTTTATTAAGCCACATATACTCTCACATACTGTGTGACTTAATGCACCGTTATTTGGGGCAATAATGTTGGAAGTGTTTAATAAATGCTTTGAAGTCCTGAATTATTGTATATGCCTATACCATAAAATGACTTGCAAAAAGGGGCCCTGAGGAATATACAACCCCAGTACACTGCCTGTATTATAGTACCACAGCAGTACTTTCTTTAGGGTATTTTCACTGCTAAATTCTACATACAATGTGAAACAGTAGAACTGTGTCTTATATCATCTCCTAGGCTATTCAATGTTCCAATGTGCCACTGTGTTACTGTGTCATTTGTTCCTTCATGTTGGCAACTGATCTGTGCTCTGCATTACATAATTATGTCTCTATTATTAGTCTGTCCTTCAAACAATTCTCTGGAGGTATTGGACGAGAAAACTCGAAAGTACATTTAATATACTCTATCAAGGCAGCTATAATCCACTCCAAACAGTAACACAAAGCACACAGAACTTCTGTTGCATGTCTTTTAGGAAAGAGTTCCTCTGTGTATCTTGTTTATTATTTCAAAAAGACAGCTAAGTTGATTATTTCAAAGATTGCCTTCAGACCAAATGCAATGACTGGATCAACATTTTACAGTCCATTTTCCACAAATAACAAATGTATAAATTTCTAAATTAGAACAGTATAAATTTGCCTTTAAATGCTCTGCCTTTAATTGTACGTTAATATTTCAATTTAAATAAACATATGTTTAACTGAGGCTGTGAGTTATAATGGATATAATGTTGTAAATAGTGTTCAGTTTCTTGCACAGACCGATCGTTTCACTTCATAAGATGTCAATACATTGTCAAGAGTGGCATAGATTTATTATTTGTTGCCTGTATCTGCTTTTTTAACTTCCAAAGACACAACATGGACCATGGACTTGCATTTTACAAATCACCAAGGACTACAGTTTTAGCTAAAAATCTTTTAACTATTCCACTGAAGAAAACTTGTCATCTATATCTTATCCTGAGGGTTAGTAAATTAACTGGAATTTTCATTTTCTTGGTGAGCTACCCTTTTAATGTTTGTATGGACAATACATTTTCTGCCAGAAAATGACTTCTGTTGATAGTTTTTTTCAATCCATCTTGTTCTGCCATAAAAAATTGGCATAGACCTTGGGATGCCGTATACATCTGTATACACCTTAATCTTGTTGAGTGATCAAATATGGAGAACACTACTGACTATCTATGACTGACTGTTGTTAAAGAACTAATTCTCCAAGGTTAGTTAGAAGGGACCTTTGAGCAGTAGTTCCCCACAAGGTTTCTTCCAGGCCTAAAGGTGTTTTACTGCCATTGCTTGCCCATTTTTTACAACCACCATTGTTAAAAGCGCTAAATAAAACTGAACTGTCACCTTTAAAGTTGTTTTTTTAATAAACATTATATAAAAGCTTTTATATACTGTATGTTGGGTTAAAATGTTTACAATGTTTAAACATTAAAATGTTTAACTATGTCTATAAATCAATTAATCTTTGACCTTGGACAGCCACAACTATGCATGACAATACTAACTAGGGTTAGTTGAGTTGACATTTTATAAAAACAAATAGGTATTTTAGATGTATTATAGTCTGCAAAAAATTACAATGAACAAAGACACAGCTTACATCTCTAAGGTATATAACGTTGTGGTATATAAAGACTTCATAATATTTTTTCCATGTCTTTCTAACAATGACCCAAAAAAGCTAGCGCTGCTTGTGCTTGTTGTCGTGGTAACCAAATTATTATATAAAATGATGTAACATAAAACTATTTTAAAACAAAGTAGAGCATTTATTTTATGTCTTCATATATGTGAAATCTTTTTGATTTTTATTATAAAAACAATAACCATTGGTGTAAGCAAATCAGGACTATTCAGATTGAAAAACTAACCCCATCCACCAAATCCTCTGTGCAAACAGACTTAAGCTTTGCCAGAGTGGAACCAACTGAGTATCTACAGATGGCCATTAGTGCTGTATTTTAGGACAGCATGTGCATTCAACAGCTGACTTATGCAGTTTGTTAATGTGGGCCATGTGATGGCAGAGGCTAAAAAAAGACAGTTTTGTCCCTCACACCTGTTGCTGAGTTACAGACTCCTAAAGGCCTTTTCCTAACAATCACTGCTGCCTGAAAACATGGTTGACATCCTGATTCTCTGCCTACAACTTTCTCGGGGCTGCTCCTCTGTTGCCATGGGAGATTGTCATGCGCATATTTGAGCTGTTTTTCTTAGAACACCTATAAGTTCTACAGGCATTTCAAACGAACCCTTACAGATAAGGAAATATCTTACACAATCTTGGTTTTTAACAACCTAATACTGTTACTGAAACTGTTATGGGATTTTATTATGCTGAAACTAAATCATAAGATATACAGCCAGTATTCAGGGACTTTAGAACTGAAGTTTGTTGTTTAAAAGAGAACATCTTCCCTCCCATGTTAACAAAAGGCTGTGTTCAATCACCCTGTCATATATATGCACTTACAAATATAAAGACTGTAACTGCAAAAGCAGATGGAAATTCCAATGTTTGCAAGGTAGCAACATAGTGTATCATAATTCAGTATCAAAGTATCACACTCATACTCACATAAATTCATGTAGTGGTTAAATATGTTGGTGTTATGAGCATTGCCATTGAAAGTTCAGTCAAGAGATGTCAAAGGTCAAAATATCAGATTTTTGTGGTTTTTTTTACTAAAGTGACAAGAGTACATTGTAAATGTTTAGAGGGCCACACCATATTCAAAGAATAACATGATGAGTAAATTAGAATTTTAATTTTTGGGTGTGAACTGTTTCCATTATGTCTGTGAAATAATCCAGACTTGTTACATTTAGAGGAACTGAAATTCTGATGACAAAGTCCATATCGTCATTGTCGGACGGAATCCGCATATCTGAAAAATCATCATTTTTCAGGAAATAAAAAAAACTGCATATTTTTAAAGTTATTAAACATTGTATCGTTAAAGTTGGTATTATACCTTTTATTGCTATCATATACTTGTCACACCCACTGTCTGTTTGGTTTCTCCCTCTTGTATGCCCATGATTTTCCTGTTCTTGTTTAGTTTAATCGCATTCACCTGTCTGTGTTCCATTAGTATGCTTTATAAGTTGTTTTCAGTTCTGTGTCTGGGGTTCTGGTATTAATGTTAGTTTTGGTGTGTTTGTTCCTGCCTGTTTTCCCAGTCCTGTGGATTATTTATTAAATTATTAAATACTTCTGTGTGAATTCTTCATCGTATTGCTCCTTCCATTCACGTGCACTCGTGACAAAACTGTTGTGTACCAACATTAACACAACATTTCCCCCAAAAGCATGTTTAATCGGAGATACGAGATTTAATATTTGGAAAAAGGGAGATAGAAGTTTACGCTCTGATTGATAAGAATGGTACGGACACAGACGTCACGTTTATCAAAGTCTGCGGTTGCGTTGAGCCTTTTTACAAGAGACAAGGCTTTAAAAAGCTAATCAGAGCTAATGATTGTGGTTATATACATCTTCCTAAACTCTATTTTAAACGTTTAGGAGCTATGAGTGATGCAATATCAAAATAAAATGATGAAAACATGAAAGTGATATGTTTTTGTCAGTTATGGTTACCCATAACCAAAATGTGACCTCTGCATTTAACCCATCCTTCATGAGGAGTGAACACACACTGCAAGTCGTGAACACATACACACCCGGAGCAGTGGGCAGCAATCACTGTTGCTACCTGCCGGAGCTGGAATCAATCCAGCAACCTACTGATTACAAGCCCGACTCCATAACCAATAGACCACAATTGCCCCCAGTTTTAAAAACCAAACGGTTAAAGTGTCATTTTCTGTTTTAGTAGACTGTTTGTTTACCTTAATTTTCTATAATGTGGACCAGACTTTATGAATGTGGTGTGTATGAAAACTTGATCTTAAATTTCATAAAGTTTATAACAAAGATAAATGGAATCTGTATGTTAAATGTTGTTTGCGTAATTGCTGAAATTAGGAAAAAGGAACATCAGTACAGCGTTGTACTTCACAACCCTATAATCATTTCTCAAACAACCTTGACACTATAATGCCCCATTTCAATTCCATTCAACGCCCCATTTAAAGGTCAGGTTCCAACAATGCAGTCAAGTCTAGGGAGTGAGCATAGGGACGGGTATCTACGGTGACGCAGAAACATTTGTCAGCCCCAGATGAATGCACCACTCCTACGGCAGTGAATCAAGCGAGAAAAGGGAGTGAGCACCTGACACCCTTCATTCAGCCCATATGAAAAATTCATCCACACCAAAACCCAAATACTTTGATGAAAGAAATGGCACATATTTTCAATTATTAGTCTCACTGTTAAGTGGATTCCACACCTAATGACTTGGCCTACACCTCATGCAAGATAACACACACAGACTTGGCCTACACCTCATGCAAGTGCACACACAGTGACCAGGCAAGATAAGCAGAAATCTGAACTAGCATTTCTCGTTCTGCTGGAACGAACACATGCCTTCAATTAGCAGTATGTATCCTGGCTGTAACCTGAGTCAAGTTCTTTCATTCATACACACATTGATGATAGATAAAAACAGCTACAAAAACTTTTCCTCCTCAATGAAACTCTTGTTTTCAAGTTTTAAAATTGAACTGAACTAAACAACATTTAAGCTATTTAAACATTCACTTTTTAAAAATGTGTAAGTTTGCAATATGTCTCAACAAAATTCATACACAGCAATTCTTAATGATAAATGGCAAACCCTACCAGACAATTAGTAATTTAAAGCTGGAATCGATGTCTTCTGCCTCTATATCACATTCTCTGTTTGAAACATAAGATTGCAAGTTTAAATTCTAAGCAACAATTCCAAGCTACAAACACTCCACCATCCTCAGCACCCACACACACTTCTGTTTCAAACATTGTGTAGCCACAGAGGAATGAAGTCAAATTACACTTTCTGTAAAACCAGATAATTAATTATTATTATTATTATTATATATTACAATTTTATTAAAAGGTTTTTATTTTAAAAAATAATAAAAGTTTAATGAAATTATAATACAATCATGTGCTTTTGTATGCAATAAAGAAACAAAAGTGATGAGCATACATGTCGCCAAAATGGCTGACTGGGTCATGCGGTGGGTGTATGGTGCTGAATAGGTTTATTGTGATTACGATGGATTTGCATGCAGATATTATCAGAATACCCATTCTGTGCCCATGACTTCCTCTCTGAGTATCACCAGAGAGAACCCCCACCCTCCATCCCACTCCATTCACTTTATTTCATGGAAATGCAGTATGTAAGCGCTGGATGTATAAAAATTGCTCCAAAAATGGCCCTGTACGTCCCCTGATTATACAAGACGTTTTATACATACCTTTTGGCAGTGAGTACAAAATAAGACATCATGTTTTATTCTAACTGAAAGTGGCCTCATAGAAACCATCTATGATTGGAGGACAGATTCTGACAGCCAAGCAGCAGAAAGCTCTGCTATGCTACCAATGACCCGTTACTGATAGACTGAAATAAACTTGAAATAAACTGACTTGAATAAAAAACTGAAAATAAAATGACCATGAATAAAGTTGGTGTATTTTACACATCATGACTGGCAGACTATACACTTTAACTGGATTTGAACTCTCACACTTGCATATTTCTAGAGTGAATTTCTAGATTCACATTCTAAAAATGGACAATGGCAGAGACGTGTATGGAGATTTGTAGAAATTTGAGTACAGGAGAGTGGGTTTAAATTTGGGACGGCTTTACTCTCCAAATTAATGTGAAAACAGTCAGTGGCCTGTGGATATTACGCATGAATAGATTACAAGTGCACTACAGATTGAATACATTATGCTTGGCTATAAATATTAATATATTTGCAAAGGCTCAATAACTGCAACATTCCTACATCCAATAGACACATTGCTTATGGCTAAGCAGATATGATCTATGAATTTGGTTTGTTTTATAGATGCTATAAAATGATCTGACAAACACATTTTGGACAAACTGGAAACAGAAAATTAAGGCAGGACAGAAAGAAAGAGTCATCCTCTTTGAAACTACATCCCCTTCACTAGTGCCATATATAATAATTAACATTGACTAAAAGCCAAATATTGCATTCCATCAGGTCTTGAATTTATCACCCATTTACTGATCAATAGATTGTTTTAGTGAACTTGTCATAGAATTGTTCATGTGACTTGATCCAATTAGCAGACTTTTAGTGACTGTTTATTAGTGTGTTATGGCACCAAAAACTAAACAGCCTGGTGACAAAACCAAGCCTCACAAATTGCAAATAAAAAAAATACATTTGTTTTTTAAAGATATCTGCATCTCCAAGATTATCCCAAATAGAATGGTTTTGTGTGGCTGGATCCTCCATGCAAAAAAGCCTAGTCAGATCCTGTTTTATGGTTGTTGATCCAGAGTGGAAATTCTGGATCAACCAGTGGAAATGCCAGTATTAGTCTATTTTGTCGGGATTGTGTGTGATAATGCTGAGAGACAAATTATACAGTGTCAAAAAGCAAATGTGAGTGTGGAAGAGAGAAACAGGGATAAAGAAAGAAGGAATGAAAGAATTTAGCAAGTTCAAACATGTAGGTAGGTTAACCATCAAAAATTCGGCCTGTTTGTAGTTCACTGTCCAAACTTTCTGCTCTGTTGTGTGCTGACAAGATGTGCTTCTGTTTCACTTCTTATACCTATCATAACCAAACATACAGTAAATGTTTGTTTTGAAAGACTCTATTGTTCTCTTATGGTAAGTAATTGTCTTACATTCTAACAGTAATGGAAGCCAATCTTTGTTGAAACAAGCTTTAAACTGTACAAATACAAACAAACACGCCAAATGAAATGAAAATATGTATTTTTCATGTTAAAGTTATTTTTTACAATTTCTTTTTAAAAGGTTTCCTAATTGAAGACTCACACATATCTTAAAGCTTAAATTTTGAGACATATCTTCAGCAGCTATGTCTATGTCTTAGAGGAGAAAATGAAATTAATCTATCAAAGTAGCCTGTCAAAAATCCATCCACACATCCAGTGCTGAATACTGATGATTCTGTCCTGCTGGAAATTCATACCAGCGTAGGGTGGTTAAGGTGGTAAACCAGTTCTAGCTGCATTTTGTAACAAGGCTTAGCCTAGTTGATCAACTGGTTCAAGAACACATTTCAACAACACAAGAAGTGACCACATGTAAATCTGACAAACCTGTAAAAACCAATCTGACAACATAAGTAGGACAGAAACATTGTACTTTTTACAAACAGACAAACAAGCTGTCACAGTATGTCTAAAAATTACAGGAAAGAGAATGTGAACATGCTTGTGTGTGTGTGCGTGTCTGTGTGTGTGAGAAAGGAGTGGTGAGGAAGTAACACATTAGTAAATATTATCTAATGCATTTAATTAAACCTTACTTAGATAATTAGATAAGATGTATCTAATTAAATTCAGATTTTATGTATCTGTTGCTACTCTTGCTCTTTTTTATACACGTGATTTGTATGATTTTTGTGTAGTAAATTTATGTGTGATTATGTGATGGTATCAGATTGTAACACCATATGGTACTTTGTTGTACACAATGATATTGTTTCACCATTAAATCATTTAGCATTTATCTGTTTTCCAAGACAAAGAATACCATGAAAATTACTATCAGGTAAGTTTCCAAAAACACAGTAATACTATTGCAACATGTACAAACAACATGGTAACACAATGATACGTTTCTGTGGGCAATGAAGTATTTATATATGAACTATACCAGAAAAAATACCACAACAAAGCACAATAATATCTTTGGATATGTTCAACGTACAACCATTCATCAACTAGGGATGCGTTGACCACCAAGTCATACTCTTATCTACTGCATACACTCACAACATTTACATTAGACAAAAACTGCAGTTGAGTTCCTGCATTACTAACACGATGTTTACAGTCAGAAGGGAGGAGCAGAAGACGTGAGCAGTGTAGAGGAGGCGTGTGTATGTATGTTTGTGCGTGCGTGTGTGTTCGGCCTCCGTAGACGCGGAACTTCAGCGGAGAAAGTCAATACGACGTTTATTAAAGGATAATCGGAGGTAAATCGACAGCATTTCTACAACCCTATTCTAGAGATACAACCCGCGCAGGCATTTATCTGGCGTCGTCAGACTTGTGAAAGTGAGTAAATGATCTGCACCGATCGCTTTAACACAACTGACAGCTAGAGCGAGCTACTGGAGTTAGCGAGGAGAGCCTATGTCCCGACTGTGTTTACATAACGGGGCTGTTTGACATCAACTGATCGCATAACCATATTGAGGTTAAGGATGTTAATAGTTGCATATTTGCTGTCGTCATACTTCTTACATTGCTTTTTATCAGTTATTAAAAACAGTGTAAAAAAGGGCTCTGTTGCGCAAGCTAAGACACCTGCATCACGTCTCACTGATGCAGATGCTCAATGTAAACTGTAGATCATATAATATAAACTGTATGGATCCTATGAGATTAATAAGTGGCCTCGGACCCACTTTGTTTAACCTGCGAGGTCATGTCATCTTAGTTTAGCTGGTTTTGTTTTTGTATTAAATGCATGACGTTATTGTTGTTGTTACAGTTTGTGTTGTTGGGATAAACATTAAAATTTAAGATGCCTATTACAAAACAGCATCGTGGTGATGTTATCCATAGCCTGGCACTGAAGTACCATGTAAACAATGTACATCAAATGATACCATGGCATTATCGTCATGTTAAAATACATGCTTAAAAAATGATTCGCTTAACTTCTTTGGATTGATAATCTGTTTGGCTTTCTGACTGTCTGGCTTGTTGTGGTTCACCATGTTCATAAAGCTCCACGTTTTAATACAGAACTTAAATATGACCATAAGCTCTGAATCTTGAAAAGTTAAGTTTTCGCACCGCTTATATACTTTACACAAAATTGAGATGTTACAGTATTTTACCATCTTAGAAAGACTTCTCTGACTATAGTAATTACACTCAAACATAGGTATGCTATAGATACTATATACCATGGATAGCTGAACTTGGTTGAGGTGTGTTTGATGGGGTTGAAGCTTGTTCCTGGAGGGCTAGTTTTCTAGAGTTTATCTTCAACCCTGATAAATCTAATAATCCTGATTAGCAGGTTCAGATTGTGTTTAATTAGGGTTGGAAATAAACTCTAGAAAACTAGCCCTCCAGGAACAAGCTTCAACCCCAATCAAACACACCTCAACCTTCTAATCAAGTTCTTACAAGGCAGACTACAAACGTACAGACAGGTTTATTAGGGAGCTATTGGAGCTAAACTCTGTATAATAATGGTCCTTCAGGAGGGAGTTTGGACACCCTTGACCTAAGATCATCTGCATTCAGAGTCAGATGTTTTGGGCCTGGCTCTATACTTTTACCAGAAGTTTGACTAGATGCTTTGTAACTTTGAACTGTATTGAAATGCCCCAAATTCTTCTAGTTTGTGTGTTGGGGAACAGGGTTCTTAAAGTGCTGGATTATTTGCTGATGCATCTGTTGGCAAAGTTGTGAGCAGTGACCCATTTCCATTTGCCATGTTGTTGTCCTTTAACTAGCACCTTATTTTATTTTAAAACCGCACATCGGTACTGTTTGTTGTCATTTTAAACCTGAGCATTGTTTAATTAATACTTGCTTATTGTTATGTATACTGATTTGACAATATTGTATGTAAACGTATTGTGTTTAAAATATTGGCATGCAAAGTACTTTGAATTGAAAAATAAATTTTTTAAACTAACGAACTACGGTCTTTAGAGGCTGTAAAGACGATTGTCTCACCTGTTTTATCAGCTGTTTCAGGTCATCTTATTTCAATCCATGGTTCAGATGTATTCTGTATGCACTGTAAATCACTTTGGATTTACACATCTGCAAAATATACAAATGTAAATAGAAGTGTTTTCCAGTAGCTACATTCTGATTTTTTCAGTCATTACACTTTTTTACTACTCAGTGCGGGTATAAATATTTAGCTTAATTGAATAATTAAATTATTATGGCAAACTGATAAAACGTTGTGTAAGCTGTAACCCTACTTTATCTTGTGACCAATAGTAGGTAGTTTCCGTTAGTTGTCCATTTTGTCCTTGTAGAACTAAAGATTCTATAGTCCAATTTAAATAAGAAATGAAGTGCTGTTGGTCAAATTATGTCATACATATGATGTAGTTGTTGACTGTTTTGTTTCTGCTGCTTTCGTTGTGACTTGCTTTTGGTGTATATCTGAAATAATTGGTTCTGTTTTCTTCAGAGTAGAAGGACGTTATTTTGCTGCAGGTAATGTGTTGCAAGCTGAGAGTATTGCACTTCATATCTTGAGGTCATTTAGCCAGATGTGTCACAGGCTTGGATTTATTTCAGTTTATTTGATGATGAAATGCAAACATGATGGCAGACACGGATCAGCATATGTTTGCAGAGTGTGACAAAGGGCTGTACAGGTGGGGTTGTTTGGAAAGCCCTTACATGGAGATGGTGTGAGTGTGTATGGTGATAATTATGAACTGCAAGCACATACTCCCACATTTAGAATAATCCAGATTCATCAGCATTAAATGAAGGTATGAACAGATTTGTAAAAAATTTGACAGAAATTGTGCACATATTTAAGTACTTGAATGGTAAATGAGACCCACTGGGCTTATTTATACAATAGTAGTACACACAGATTTGATCATGAGGTGTGTGTATGCTAAAATCCTACATCTTTGATATATAAAAGTGCTTAGTGCCAATTTAGGTCCTAAGCAAGGAAAATCTTTTTGTTTCTAAATTTGTTAGAGAAATAACGTTAGATCAAATATAGGACAGATTCTGTGCACCATTTTATTAGAGAGACAGTGTGTTTTGGTAGTATCATCAGCTTTCTAAGTCTTCCATTTGCACTGTAAAAAAAAACAAGATTGGTCCCACAGTCACATTCAGCTCCAGCTGGATTTCTTGGGCCCCACTTTCCCATGGCTGAAGTGACTGGCAGGAATTATTTGAGAGCTGCGTGGCTATTTGATTACTGATGAATATTGAGAAGCTGATTCTAGGTTGCCACTGGACATGTGAAGCTCAGTGCTGTGCTGTGTTTGTTGTTGAGATGAGTGTTAAAGATTGGAGTGAATCAAGGTTAAAGAGCTCTCTTTCGGTAAATGGATTTGGGAGTCTTAAAATCTCTGGGCCAATGGAGAGGTTGTGGCTTTAAGATACCAGAGCTCAGGTTTGCCTCAGCAGTATAAAAGTTTCCTGCCTGGAAGCTGATTGTAAAATATGGATCCCATTTTAAAATATGCTTTTCTATTATTGAACATGTTACAAAAGCCCAGCTGTGATGGTTAAATTCTTCTTCCAGGATATGTGACTTGAAGGGAAACTTTACCCAAAAATGAAACCTCATATTCTTTACCTTGTGTCTTTTTTTCTGTGATGCACAATAGTCATTGGGAAGAATGTTAATGACTAACAGACTTAATCATTTACTGTCTTTATATGAAAATTAAGAACACCGTGAACATTCCTTATAAATTCTCTTCTGCATTTTAAGATTGGACTGACATGCGGTGAATATTAGGTGAAGATGTTTTTAGATGTTTTAAAAAACAAAATTGTGATAGTGCTGTAAAAATCATTTCTTGCCTAAAATTTTGACAGTTCAATTGTGATTTATTTAGCTTTTTGTTATTTTTTTTTATTCGGCAAGTTTTTGTTATTATTAATCGTAGGGTAGGCAATTTCTGAGAGGCTAGCAATAGCAAGCTAGTTTTTGAAGCATAAGAACCCACCCTTCCTTTAGAGTGCCCTCCAAAGCCACGCCTCCTCCAAAACTCATGAACATGTTGATGATGGAAGATTGTCTGGGATGCGCAGAGATATGCAAGTACATAGTTTGACAGGCAAGTAGTACATCCTATCAATGCATTCGGACCAAATGCAATGGTTGGATGAACATTTTATGGTCCTGTGCCTTCAATAGAAAATATTGATATAAATATATTTGGATCACTTTACTTAGTGATTGCTGTTAGAATGTGAAGATACTTTCAACCAGCATAACAAAAAATATTTCTGTAAATAATCGCGTACCCTACCTTTAACGCATGAAGTTTTTTAAAAATAGTTTCCATGATTATAGCTTTCTCTGATGTGTAGGTACATCTGACCTGATCTGGAATACTGAATGTCTTACAGTGTCATTATTATTAACTTAGAAACTGGTCCATGTTGATTAACTTATTTGAATCTAATCACATTTATCACTGAACTCAATCTCGATCTTCTGTGAAGGTTAAGGTTGAGAAAAGCATTTGTAATTAAGCTAAATGAGCCATTCTAAATTAATCTAAATGGGCCTGGCATCTCATATATTATCATACACAAATTTGTTAGTTTTCCTTATTAAAGTTGGAAACCTTGAATGTGTTGTAAAGGAAACTTATTATATTAATTATATTGTAATTTTATTTAATACAGTGCCCAAAATACTTAAAGACTTTACAAGGTCTTGTTTGTGTTTTACACAAGGTCATGTAAGATTGAATGTTATTAACTTTAACACTTTGCGCTTACTACACTCTAATTGTTTATAATGCGATGCCACATTGGTCGCTTACAAAGTGTATGGCGTGCAAAATATGTTTAAATTACAATCAATTGGTACTCAGATGAAGTACTGGATTAATGAATAACAATAACAGTTTAAATTTAGACCAGCTTTAACTCCCATTGAAATGTGCAGAAAAACATCAATTATTTTTGAATTGTGCAAAAATGAAATTAATAACAGCGTTATATTACCATAACCTAACCGTTGCAATGTGAAGTTGCATATTAAGTTTTCATTGAGAAAGCTAGGACTGGTTGCAGCCATTTAGAGAAAACCCACGTGGGTGTATACTGGGCTAATGCAGTTTCTGCTCTGTTTGAACAGTGCTGCAGTGCTCTTAGCCAAAGTCACGATGCTCTGAACCCCAGAGACCAGAGCCCCATCAGTCTACAATGTCACGCACAAGTGCTCACTCCAATTAGCATGTAGCGCTCTGGCTCTTATTATGTTCTGCTGAATCAGGACCTCAATCAAATGACAGTCAATATTGGAAAATGGACAGGTGGCTCTTCAGTCTCCACAGAGCCTTTGGCTTCCCTTCTTGGAAACAGGGAACAGCATGGATGACTGGTTCATCATTCACTCTCTGCCTGTGGTTTGTTGTCGCAAGATGTGTGAGAAATAAGTTGGCTGTTTTCAGTGGAAAATGAGCAGATGCTGCTTCATGTAGGGGTGTCTGGAAAATTGACACAAAAGAACATTGAACATTTCAGGTCTCAAAATGTCTCCTGCAACTTCAATCAAAAGTTGGTGGTTGTGTTGTGTTCTGTACTATTTGTTTTTAGTACATTACCCCCAATTTTAATTTGGATATTATTAACAAAATGATATCTGTATTTTCTTTAAATATGATATTTATCAAAACTTGGAAACCTGTTAGGGTTAGGCTAACCCTAACCCTAAGTCATTATGAACTGTTTTGGAAGTTTTAGCAGGAGTATCCAGGTCCATGCCCTGTCCAGATGCAGCCACAATTTTTTGTCTGCCCAAACTGTGTGAGACAACAGTGCATGTGCAAAGAATTGATTGCAAAAATAAAGAATCAAAATCGCATTCTCTAAATTTAAATAAAGAATTAACAGGTCTTCAGCACCTATATCAAATCAGAGTATTTGTGATTCAGATGCTGAAATATCTGATGTTCTGATGTTCTTGTGTAAAGATCTGATGTTTTTGTGTAAGGATCTGATGTTCTAGTATTAGAATCCCATGTACATGTTTAAAGATAAGATGTTTGTGTATAAAATCTGATGTGGTTGTATAAAGATCTAATGTACATGTGTGAAGATCTGGTGTATGTTCACAGTGCAAGTTCTTTATTTAAGGAAAGTAATTTGTTAAATGAAGCTTTTCCTGTGCTGCTGTTTAATTAGTTTGATGGGATTTGCAGGCTCATGTATTCCAGCTACAGAGAAAAGATTCATTTTAATCCAAACAGTATTATGAAAACATCCAGAACCCCCATTTGCTGCTTCAAGTTGTCGACCCAATCACATAATAATTTGCCATTTGAGGTCAGTTCAGATACCCGTAATGAAAGTGGTGCTGGGCTGAGGGGTAGATGTTTTTACAATAGTTTTTAACTTTTAGTACACTGGCCTATTATAATTTTATTCATGCTTTGGTGCAATCAGTGAAGTACTTGTGTTTGGATAGAATTTTCATTCTGAATTAACCTTTTGTTTGCATAGTAATTACTTTCTCTTAACCTTTTTTTATTTTTCTGTTTCAGTATGTACCGCTTGCGTGTCGTGACGGCTGCCATCATCGGTATGGTTCAGTTGTCGAGACGGCATCACACCGGTGCGTTTCGTTCCCATCAGCAGCGCAGAGTGATGCTGGCTGCACTGGCAGGGGTGACGGGTGTCTCGGCCGGCACTGGACTGCTATGGACAAGGTACAGCCAAATAGCATATTTTATTTAGAGTCCTGCCCCACCTTCATTTCATTGGTTGGGACACTTGTTCTTTCAGACCACTCAAACATAGCAATGTTTTAAAAAGCCCTATGGTGACAGACGAAAACATCTCCAGGTCACATTTTACCAAAAACCAACAGAACAAAATGACTTAACAAAATAAACAAAATTGTAATGGTTTTAACGTAGGCTGGCAATGATTTTTTCTGCAAAATATATTTTTTCTTTTTGCTTTAAAGGCGCAACCTGTATGAGTTTTGTATTAAAGTATTCAAAAACCACTTGTACAGTGTTCAATTGTGTACTTACATTATCACAAATATTTCCAAGTGTAAATCCAGACAGATTAGCAATTTTAAGTAGTGCACCATCTCTTGTCACTTGTAGCCTGTGATTGACGTAATATCAGCAATATCCCAGGTTTTCTTTTGTACTGCTGTAGAAACCATTGTAATAGAGTGACTTTTATAATAAAATGCAGAAGAATAGTTGTGACATCCGCTTCTCTGTTGTTGTTTCATACACTGTTGTTGTTTCATCATGGACCACAATTACTCGTTATCATTTGCAGCAGGTTATGTCACCAAAAATAACAAAGATAACCAAAGAAGAGTTTTGGATAAAAGGATTATTAAATTACTTATTATTATTGTACCTTAATTTTAAGGTGAAATGTGACCTGGATGCAGATTTTGTGAGATTCACTTGCAAACTCTTCCTACTTATGGCAAGCTCAACCTGCAAATGGTTTACACATAGTTGTCTACACACAACCAGGCTAGGGGAAAGTATATTAACCTGAAAGAAATGAGGGACTTCAGCTTTAACACAAATGTCCTCGCACAGACCATATCTGCAGAGATTTATCTGCAGTGTGGGTCAAGGCCAGTCCAGCAGGATGTGAAAAAAATGAAGGGGCTGATATATGATGAATGAAGGGGCTGATATGTCAACAGTATAAGGAAATTCATCTGAGGGGTGATCTATAGAATGAGGGAGTTATGGGATGAGATACCATTTCAGGTCCTGGGCTGGGCGGTCAATTTCCTTATGTCTCATTAAATTGAGTTATTGGACCCACCCACAAACACACATCCCATCAAATCAACGACTGTTCTTTTTTCAATTATTGCTTTGTGTCCTGAAGATATTGACCTCGCTCCACCCTTCATTGACTTTTAGTATGAGGATCACATCAATGAACTAGATAAATACACACACTGACAGTTAAATTACAAATTTAACTCTTGAATATAATGGGAGGTAGTACAATATTGTTTTAAAATCAGTGTGGGATTAGAATTGCCTCCATTTTGCTTCCTTAATGCTAATGATTCTGGTCTTTTGTGCACGATTCAGTAGTACACGCTAACCCAAAGTACATTTATTGTCTTCATAATCTTTAATTGAAATGTAGTTAACAGACTCATTCATACTTTCTCCTGATTGGCAGAGCATATGCGGAGGCGGGGTCTTCAGTCAAGCATGAGGAACAGATGAACAAGGAGGAGCTTCTGAAAGAAGAGGAGGCAGAGTCAGACGGCGCAATTGAGTCGAGCAGCGGAGAGGAGGAAGAGGAGGCGGGATCAGAAGAGAAAAAGAAGAAACAGAGAGTCGGTTTCCGTGACCGCAAGGTAAGCATTGTGTTTATATCATCGCAATCTCATTGTGAGGAGGTCAGTCCCATCCACTCCGTCAGCCTTCAAATGTGCAAATGAGACACATGGGCTCACACCTTATCAACATGCAAATCACAGTGATTAAATGAGCCTGCATACTTCTAAACTGGATTTCATGGGATCTGCCATCAGCAGAAAGTGGCAGGGCAACAGTAATTTCAGAGTTAATGAAATGCAGCTGACATTAACTGTGGGAAAATGTGATATGATGGCAGCACCTGGAACAAGCAGATGTAGATTAAAAATGATTAATGCAAGATAAATATAGTTAAAATGATCAAATGACTTTAGCAGCTGAAGTGTAAATGAGAGGCGCTGTTGAAACTCTCTGTTAAAGCTGTCGCAAGTTAAAATAGAAGAAGTGATCAAGAAATTAGTCGTATTGCCCGGGCTTTAGGAAGTGTGCCAGATTAAAAATGCATTCAAAAATGGCAATGTCCACAGCATGGATACATATGTGACTGTTATGGAGAAGGGAGAAGTTTTCAGTCTTTTTGTTTGTAAATAATTAAGATAGGAGATGGTGGAAAATCAACATAAAAACTGAATTATGACTGATTTTTGATACAACTAACCTTTACTAATATCCTATGTAGAGAATAATAAAAATAAGTATAGTACATGACCCTTTTATATGAATACAGTTTAGAGGAAGCCTTAAGACACTGTCTTGTTCAGAGAGGATTCCCCCCAAGTGACTAAGACTGTCTGTACAGTAGCATCGTCATTATTTCTGCCACAGGTGTGTTGTTTCTTTCACACTGTTCTTCTGTACACTTTAAACCGCTTTGTATCAATAAAGCCGAGACAATTTTTCAGAATAACTAGCTTTGGCGTTTACACATTTTTAAAAATGATGGTTACACTGATTGAATTTTTTGGTTGCTTAGTCTGACTATGTTTTGTGTGTATATGTTCCTTAGAAAAGGGCAAAATTTGGCAGAATGATTTATTTTGCCCTGAAATAGCCAGATGTGAATGCAATTTCATTGTGTAGGTCAGAGCTTGTGTTTATAACCACGCCTGTAATCCTCACATTTCATTTTAAGCCAACCTAAAAGATGTGGGTTTCTTTATTTTGTGAATTATGGAACAACAGGACATTTTAACATTATAATAAACAGTATAAATCACACCAGCAACACGCGTGAAAAATGAAATTGACTCAGAATTGAAGACAGGACTGTGCCTTTGACGGATAAGGTCATTCAACATCATATAGCTGACTACATTGGTGCATGTGTGTGTTTTCTGTTTGTTTTGTGTATTTATATTCTCAGCCTTCTTAAGATTACATTTCTGTTTCTGTTAAGAGCTTCTGTCTAAACTTAGTTTTATTAAGCAATAATGTATTATCCAAAAGGCAATCTTGTAAAATATTGAAATCCGACTTAGAAATCAGAATTAATAATGTAACAGTATCATACAGTGACAGTATCATCAGCAAAAAGTTTATTACATCACAGTTTATAAAACTGTATACATCACAGTTTATAAAATCCAATGATAAGTCATTAACATAAATGGAAAAAGAAGTGGTGCCAATATTGAACCTTGTGGCATCCTTTTATTCCCATTAACGACAACACATTGTAACTACTATTTAGATATGAATGAAACCACAAAACTGCGTTTTCAGTAAGACCAATTGCATGAAGTTTATATAATCAATCAACTTAATCAAAAGCTTTAGTTAAATCCAGAAAAATTGCACCAAATTACAACTACTTTAACAACAGCTTTGAATGCGGCTTATCCAGAGTATCAGAATGATCAGAATTTATTTAGGTTGGAATGATCAGTTTCATTGTATTTTGTTTATAGCTTTGTGTTGTGTTTTCAGTGTGTTTTTATGTCCTTTCAATCGACTTCTCGAGGACATTTCAAGTGTCCCCTTCAAACTCAGAGTCATTTTGAAAAGCAGCTGAAGTGTCATGTTGATAATCTTCTTAAAACGGTTTAAAATTGGAATCTTAAAAGCAGAACTTAATAAGCAAATGGTTTTTGACGGGTGCCAGTCATTCTGTCATTCTTGTCCTTTCTTCCGTGTCATTTGCTTGGATGAAAGAGACCAAAACTTTATGTTAGTTTAAATTTGTTTGAAAGTAAATAAACATTTCTTTTCTTTTGGTATGATTACAAATTTTAACAGATGACAGTTACAAATATCTATTTAGTCTATTTCAAATAAATGTGTCAATGTAAAGAATCCTCCTTATTCAGTGATGCTGTACAGATCTTCTGCATTCTAGCTGTCAGTTGATTAAGTTTCATTGTATGCACTTCTGATAGCTGTAATTAGCCCATAAGAAGAGTCACAGACCTCAACACCTTAACCCTATTCTGATTGTTTACTGTCTAACCTTAAAGAGATAGTTCACAAAAAGTCTTCATTCATCATTTACTTACCTTTGTGTCATTACAAACCTGAACACAAGAGAAGATATTTTGAAGTATGATGGTAACCAAACAACATTGGCACCTATTGACTTCTGTTGTAGAGACACAAACCACTGAGACATTCCAAATATCTTCTATGTGTTCCACGGAAGTAATGAGGGAGTAATTTTGCTCATTCCACACTTGTTAGTTTTAGATATTTATTTGAAATTCATGGCTCTTAGACTTCACTGTTGTGCATTTTTGATCCTAATGTGATCTTCTGTTCTTGTTGGTGTGAATCTGGGCTCTCTCTCTCTGTCCTGGTTCAATCCAGTTTGCTTTCTTACTTCAAGACAGAACTTCATAATACACCCTTCATCTTTAAAAAGAACAATAGACTGAAGATTTTCTAGATAAATGTTTCTTTTCAGCCATTTAAAAATAAACACAAGTCACAATGTTAAAGTGAATTGCAAGAGTCAATGTCTAGTTAATGGGTTGGATTCCAAGAGAACACACAAACTGCTAAAATGTACATTATACCTTAAATGCACTACAAGTAGATTTGGGTAAAAGCATCTGCCAAATTGCGTAAATGTTATGAAAATGTACTTTAACATCTGAAAAAGACATTGAATTGCAATATCTTTACTTCATTAAGCAGGACAACCATTTTCAGCTGTAATAATTATAAAAAAAATGGTTCTCAAGTAGAAGATTAGCACTTCAGAATGATTTTTTAAGGGTTATGTAACAGTGTTATGTTAATAGACTGGAGTAATGCTTGGAGAAAATGGGGCTTTGCCATTACAGATAAAAATAGAATTTTAAAATGAAAGCGGTAATGCCAAACAGTATTAATAGTTTACATTATTGGTGTAATAAAAGGAATTACTTTCTTTCAGAAATGCCTTATTGAGTCCAAACCTTTGAATGTTTGGCACTGTAGATGTACCAGTGTCAACTGGCATCAATACCAGCCCAGAGTGGTTGCCAGTTTGTATGGCACGCACACACACGCTGCTCTTTCAGCATCAGTGATGTTATGCAGATGTCAGTTAGCGAGTGTGGCTTTTGTTTACTCTATTTCAACCTGCTCTTTTTAAACAGACAGGCAGCATGCATCATATTCTCCTTCCATTATTGTTTCTGACAATAGACATTTGAGCTGCCTGCTTAAATTTCTGCCTGAATAAACTTGCAGATTAGTTGTTATAGCATATTGTAGCTCTAGGTTATAGAGGGTCACAAATACACTACTGATCACAATTGTAGGGTCACTTGAATGAAATAACTGATCTTAAAAAAGGTTTATGCTTAAATGTTTAAAATTAGTTTAGTAAACAAAAATGTTTTGTGCCAGCTTTAGTTACAGAGGTAGCAGGTTTTTTAAATGGATGACGTGAACTGAATAATAAAGAGAAAGCAGTCAATAAGCACCCAGCATAAATGGGAACTGCTTTAATACTGTTTAAAACGGATACAGCATTGAAATTGGGTGATAAAATACCAAGAGTACATTTTTTTGCAATTCTAAGTACAGTATGGCTACTGTAAATATGCTTAAATATAATGTAGTTTTGATATATGTTTTGGATGCTTTCAGTCACAACTCAAGGTATTTTTTATCAGTATGTGTTTTTTATTTTTATCTGGGAATTAGACCTACAACCTCTGTGTAGCTAACATAAAGTTCTACCAATTACGCTACAGGAACATTCTGTATTGTGTAAATGTGTAAAAATGAGTAAGTTACCCTAAACCAGGTGTTTGACCAGTTGTGTGTATGCCTGTGCTAAATATTAATTTATAACATAACAAACACTTGTAATAAAATATAAGTAGTATAAATAAAATTAGTTTATTGTTATTGCATGTTGTTTCTGATACAACCAGCATTCTCAATGTATGTGACCTGATAATATTTCTAAACCAAATGTCAGGATCACTTCAAACAAATACATTCAAAAGCTAAATTTGCATTTCTTGGAGGTAATACCAGTGCTCTCATGGCAGAGAAAGGTGAAGTTTTCATGTTCTGTGTAAATGTACAGTCATCTTGCCATTATCATGATAATTACTTAATGTCTAGTTTTCTGTCTAAAATGAGAATCAACACAACCTGACACTGTCTTTGCAGTACAAAGGCGCTGTAGATTGTTAAATAGGTGTAAGAACACTGAAGACCAATGACAATTGAATATGCAAATAAATGTAACAAAGAAGACCAACGTCAATGCAAAAATGCAATGTTGTTATTTTAGAGACGAAGCTCAGTAGGCATATTCCTTGACATAGTTGTGCGTGTGCATCCGAGATGAGTTCGCATCCGGCATCATTTCCCAATCCTCAGCTGAACATGCTGTTTTGGAAAATTAGAGCGCTTGCGTGCAGGCATGTTCTTGCTTTCAAAAGCAGCTTATAATGCAACTGAGTCAAACAGAATGGTGTTTTAAAAGTTAAACTGCTTTTTATCTTGACACATTGCCTTAAAATGTGATGCTCATGGCACAAAACATCAATAAACAATGACGTGCAGTTTGAAGTGATGTATAAACAGACCAACAATTACGTGTACCCGACAAATGTGTAACCCTTGCAATGTGTGGTGATAGGGAAAAAAACTGGCCTGTTTGACATAAACTTGTTGTCCCTCATGTGTTTGATTGACAAGTAAATATCACATAACAAGCAGGCATTCAAAATCCTAAACTTCAAATCATCATTTACTTCATCTTGCAATTACAATTACTTTTGTCGTCTAATATCTGTGCTCGAGCTGACAGTTAATTAGCATAGAAATGGACTTAATTAGCCTACTGTAACCTACATACAGTCACTCAGAAATTTGGCATTTGCTAAAGACTTTGAAGACCTGAAACATCTGCAGTTGCAAGATGCTGAGAACAATTCACCAGTAAACTGTTAATTGCTCTAATTGCTTTTTTTATCAATTAAAACTTGTATTATTTTCAAATACATAAAGTACATTATGCACTAGTTAAATACAGAGTTAGATACACTGAGTTAGATACACTAGTTAAATACAGAGTTTTGTTTTGGTTTATAATCCATCCTACAATAAAGATTTATCAGAGAAAAGCACCCCAGATTATCCATAACAAATATTTAGACAAAACTTTCTATGTTGTAAAATTGTACCTTAAAATCTTTCCATTACAAGCTAAAATGACAGCCTTAATGTCAGGTTATCAGAATAATCCGAGGGTTAGATTCAATTATGTAAATCTCCTGTCAAGCCATCTTTCCTCAGTTTGGTATTCCTTGTTATTCAGCAAGATTTTATATTTACCTATATCAGATGTGACCATATAGATGACTTAGAATCAAGATGTAGGCCTGTAGTTTTACTACTTTGGAAAGTATTAACCAATGCTTGAGAATCTTTAAAACTGTATTTTCTTATGCTACAAGCTACAAATAATATTTTCATGCTGTTAAACTACAGTTAAAAGTTA
>JAZGTK010003080.1:8781-28676 GCA_036877625.1 Ambastaia sidthimunki | reverse complement strand
ATAACAAGGCCGTGACTGGCACCGGTTGGTCCCATTTAATTTTCAAAAAGAATCATTATTTGCTATTATTGTGGTATATAAAAGGAGATGGGGCTGATTTTGATTATATGTTGAGTATACTGTATAAGTAAACACGTGGCTAGCTTACATTGGTCTCAGGGTATGCAGTGTCCCTGACGTCCAGTTTGCTGAGGGGCAGGAACGTGACCTCTCCAGGCAAATTCATCTTATTAAACTCCATCAAAATCTTGGTGCTCACTTCATCCGTCTCCACAATGTGATAGAACAGCCTGAATGAACGCCAGAGGACACAATTTTTGCTCCGCAATTTAAGCAGTAATATCAGGCAAAGACAAGGTGGAGAGATGAGGCACGATTCTGACCTGGTGCCAGCGGTCACCTCCACGCAGGTGTAGAAGGCCGGCTCGCACTCAAAGTTATTCATGATGATGCCATGGTAACCGCTGATGACGTGCTGGTTGATGCCCTTGCGTCGGAAGTGTTCCAGTACTTTATTAATGCTGTCGATACCGTTCAAAATAGCCTGGAGGCAAAGCAAAGACGCCATTTTTATTTTAAGCACAGATGACCTTAAACTTTGATGTCCTCATGTATATCATATACATAAAAAGAAAAATGTACACGTATACAAACTATGTTGATTTTTAAATGCATTTATACTTTAGTAGGACGAGTCTCTAAGATTAGTAACTGACTCATAGCCTATGAGGGAAGATCCAGCAGCCAACTTAAGCTAAATCTATCTGTGACTGTTCACAGTTCAGCCAAAACATGCTAGAGGAGTGTGGGAAGGTATTTACATGACTTTAAATACTAAGATAAACAATTTAATGATATCTGGAGGCATGTAATAGAACAGTGCTTCTCATGGTCCTGGAGACCCATAGCAATGCACATCTTTATTTAACCAAGTTTATTCAAATCATCTGCTCTGTAGCAGAGAGATCCAGTTGTGTCTGAGAGAATCAATATGTTCAGTGCTTTGAGTCAAGAGCTACTTTAGAATTTCAGGCATGTTTTTTAACCCCTTCCTGACTGAGGGAGTTTTAAGATTTTATTTGCCTCAATGGCTCACAGAAATAATAGGTAATAACTCTAAAGTGAGAACATTCATTATATTATATTATAATATATATATTGGGGGAGCAGGGGAGTATTTATTTAGATAAATTAAGACACTATTGACAATGTGCATTGGCAGTAAATAGTTCAGCCAAAACTGAACAAAAAATGTTAATCTCAAGAAATGCAACTATATAGTTAAGTGTATAATAGGTAATAAATCTTGTGCACTATATTCCAAGTTACCTTAAGCCAAACGATACCTTTGTGCAAAGACATGACCGAAAAACTCTCAAATCCAAATCACACCTCAAATATTTAAATCTTATCTAATGTGATGAGTCGCATTTGATAAAAGATTATGAAAACAAATTCTTTGTTTGTAATAAATCACACAAAAAGACCAGACCACAAAAGACCAGAACATTTAATAAGAAAAAAACATGTGTGAGTTTGGATGCCGTGAGGTCTGTGCGTGCTTCTAACCTTTCCGGTGGCTGCCCGCAGTAGCTGTTGTTTCTTCTCCAGTTCTTCTCGTTTGGCTGCCAGCGCTTGCTGCTCTGCGTTCTCCTCTCTCCACAGGTAGCTGTAGAGGGGGACAGACACACCCATCAGCCCTGGATCACAAACACTATGCCTGGGTGTTGAGCCAACCCTGTCCTGGACTCAACACGAGACCCTATTCTATAGCCCCACAGTAAAGCCTCAACCTGCTGTGAAGCCTATGGCTTGGGGATTATTAATAACCACAATCGCAGGTGAGAGGTAGGTTCATACAAGTGACAAGAAAGGGTGGAACTGAACAAATGGACTGAGGCCAGGCATTTCCCATGATGCACTGAGAATAGAAACAAGAGTATCTTACTTCCTCTCGCTCTGAAGTTCATCCTTTCGGTTCTTCACTTCGTAGTACTTTCTGTCGAGCTCCTCCACGCGGGTCTTGACTTCGCTCAGGTCCTGGTCCAGTTTCTACAACCAAAATCAAATGTTTGATTTAAATGTTAAAGGCGTTCAAACCAGGAAGAGTACATCAAACCATATCTCAGACTCTTCAAGACTCTTAGAAGACCTCTTAGAGTCTTTGAAATTCTGCCCACACAACGGTTACTATATTAAGCCTCTACCACCAAATTTTTTGTTATTCGAAAAGTATTTCAAATAAGTTATTAAAATAAAAAGTCTGCACCAGGATTTACTTTTCAGGTTTCATTTTTAGTCATTTTGTTTTGGGGTGATGGTAACTCACTACATCTTAGTCTGATAGGTTGGTCTATGATGTCAACAGCAACAAAACATCTTGCATTTTTACAATTAATCTTTTAAAATCATGACAATCTTCCACTGCACTTGCGTCATACGTCATAAATCTTACATTGTACTGCTCCAGGTTTCTCTCTTTGTTGGCCTCTGTGTCCTCCAGGTCTTTGTGGATGGTGGCGATCTGCCGTTTTTTGTCGATGATGGCCTGATCCAGAGACTTTAGCTCCTTCTTGATCCATTTGTCTCTCTCTTCTTTAGAGGTGAACTGGCTGCCTCGGCCCTGTTTGGCGTACAGGTCTGTGCGCTCCTGTGTGGCCTGAGCCAGTCTGAGAGAGCGCAAGAACAAACACACGTTAACACACAAACAAACACTGAGTAATCTGTTATCAGTTTAACAGTTCGGAGAATTTACCGGGAGATGCCCCGCTCCTCTTTCTCTTTTACTGCGTTAAACTTGGGCTCCGTTTCTTGTAGCTCCTTCTGTTTTTCCTCAATCTTCTCCAGAAGTTTCTGTCGCTCCTTCAGCAGGCGTTTCTGAAGACGAGCAGAAAATAAAGGAGGTGGAATTACAACTTATGACAGAAAATGTAGTTTTTTTTGTTAAGTTGTCATATCATGGGCATGTGTGTGTGAGATGTTCATATTCAGATCAAGCAAGCTGAAATTTGTACTAGCAGGTGTTTATCTTCTACGTCATGAGTGTTACAAAGGGGATCTCCATCTCTGTAAACCTACATTAACACTCACCAATCAAAGGACAAATGACGCATGTCTGCCTCTCTAGGAAAACACACACACACACACACTTGGCCAGGTGGAGCTAATCCTTCTTTAATCCAAGCTGAAATACAGGAGGGCTGACCAGAAGTGTGTATTTCACACATACAGGGATACACAAGCAGTGTATGTATGTGTGTGTGTGTTTGGCTGTAAGCCCGGGCTGGAGCGAGTGTGTATCGTCAGTGACGCAGACGGAGACACTGCGGACCCTCTGTTCACTGCTGCTTGCCAGCATTTCCTGCAGATCTCTGGCAGTCGAATGTGTATTTAGGAGCACGTTAGCATTTTCTAGCATGCGTATGAAATGTGCGCTTGTGTGGATGTTGTTGTGTGAATTGGTCTGTGTTAGCAGCTACCACTTCCACTCAGCAGCACTCATTTTTTATTTACTAAGTAATATGTGGTCCTGTCGTGTATTCTGTTTGTTTCCTTTCAGCTTTAAAAAGTGAGAAATGTTCTGTCTGCCTATGTGGGAGTAGCAACAGGCCCTTGCACCTGAATATTAATTTATATAAACAAAGGCAAAAATCTGAGCCTTATGTAAAGGCCTGTAAATAGATTTCGGCATCAATAAGTTATAGTTTTGTTTAATGTTACCCAAGTTGTTTAATGTTCATTTCTGTTTTATTAAAAGTCACTATCATGGTCTTATCAGTGTTCTTCTAACTTAGCCAAACCATGTTCACATAAGTTATTTACATTTTACACTTGAATTCTATTGTAAAGATAAAACTTCAAAGTTTGATAATACAGAAATCACATAACTTTAACCTGTTTGGTTTATGTAGAATAAACATGATCACATGACTCACATGGTTTGGATTGTAAGTGATTTAACAAAAAATAAGTTTGACTTACAACACACATTTGAAATGTATAGAAATCTATTTCATGCAACTTGTCTTCAGAAAATTAGCGAAGACATTTTTGAGTGTACGTGGAGCTAACACTTCCTCTAAATGTGTGTGTGGAGTGCATATGTGTGCCTGTAGCGCGTGCATGTGTTTGGTAGTATTACCCTCTGTTCGCTGTTTCCTGCCAGCTCGTCCTGCAGATCTTTGGCTTTGAGCTCCAGTTTGGTTCTCTGTTTGATCTGCTCCTGTCGCTCAGCGCTCAGCTGCTCCTTCTCCTCCTTCATGGCGGAGATACGAGCCTTCAGCTCCCTCACCACACGCTCCGTCTCCTGCAGAGACGCTGAGAGGTTAGATAACAGACCCAACAGAGCTGTATGACGTGTGTGAGGAGAACACCTTCAGTGACTTCGTACTAGCTTAAATTCTAGATAATTTAAAAGCAAACTGAACTGTTTACTCTCATAAGTGTTGTTTTGTACATGATTCTAAACATAAAAGTTTGAGTTTTTTAATAATCATTTATGTAAAACTTTTCTATTTTTTTATCTTTTTTTAATATTTTCTTACATAACTTAAGACTGAAGAAGCAGGGAAATTTTCTCAATATGTGAGAGATGTTGCCTGTGAAAACCTGCCACAAAATTCTTGTGGGTGGTTGCTAAGATGTTTATGTAAGTGTTGCTACATAGTTGCTAGGGTGCTGCAATGCGGTAAAAAAAGCACATGTCATATATTTGGGTTTTATTCGGACGGATACATCCTTCAAACTAGTTTATCTGAATTTATCATACATTTGATTGTTAATCGGGCCACAATTACAAACATTAGAGGACCGTTTACCTCCACTTTGTCTCTGGCATCTTGCTGTGCATCTCGCAGCTGTCTAGATTTGTCTCCGCAGGTCTCTCTCTTGGTGGATAACTAGAAAAGGAAATGACATCATCACTGACACATAAATATCGCTTTAACACCACCTGCACATCAGCATCAAATCTGAACGACTCACAAATCAGCGCTGGATGCTGATTTTTTGTCTATTCCCCTCTAAACAGACAGTGAGTAGCTGTGTACCTCATCCAGTTTGGCCCGGGTCTCATTCAGCTCTTGGTTGTAGATGGTGTATTCCAGTGCACGTCTCATTTTATCCCACTTTTGGTACTGGGCCAGTTCCTCTTTCTCATCTTCCAGAGTGTGAAGACGCTCCTCAATGTACTTCAACAGCTCATTAATTTTCTCCCTCTTACCCTCTGCACACACACACAAACACACACACAAACACACACACACACAAGTTCATAAAACATCTAATTACGACAGCCAAGTGTCTACAACAATACAGCAAAATAAATTAATGAGGGTCAGTAAACGAGGGTCACATTTCACTTTCGGGTGAACAATTCCTTTTGTATTATTGGCATTTCTTTTGACATAGCATTTTAATTTACTAGATACATTAAAAGTTACAAAGACCAATCGCTACCTTAGAATTTTAAGGTTCTGTGACAGTTGAGATATTGAGGTTTAAAGTTTTTGCATTGCATTGTAAATACCAAAACTGAACTTTTTTGTTTTTCAAATTAAACACCCAAAATGCATTTTTTTAAACATAAAACACCTTTAATAGTGTCAATAAGAATATGTCTATAACTCAATTTTGACAAAAATGTCAGATAGAACCTTATAATTCTAAGACAGCGCAATGCAGATCACTTCTGTAGCAAACAATAGTGTACAGAAATAAAAAAATGTGCCTTTTTATAGACAAAGCTAAAAAACACAGACAGACAGCATGACAGAATCAGTTCTCATAAAATTCTCACTATAAATGTATGAAATGGATCTATTTTTCAAGAACAACTCTACCTGTTTCTTTCATGAGTGAGATACTCTCCTCCTTGCGTTCATCGTAGACTCTGGTTCCAGCCACTTCTCTGAGGAGCTTCAGCCGCTGAGAGTCAGGCGCTGTGGCCATCTGATTGATCTACAATTATCATTGACATTCATATAATGAGCATGACAGCATACGGGCAGGTGTTATACACCGCGAATAATCAATCTAACATATGCATTTAAAATCTGTATCTACAGATGTTATAACTTTTTAAGCCCCAAAAAGCTGTAGACTGCTGCTGTAATTTAATACAGCATTTTAATAAAAATAATCAATGTCTTGAGTAAGTTGATATTCATTTTACTGTTTTTAAATAAAATCATGAATAAACTGGTGGTCACACTGTACTTTTTGTTCCACTGACTTCCATTCATACATATGTGAGTGCTGGGTAATGGAAACACAAGTTCATGCAAATAAGCTTCTCATTTTAGCGCATTCCAAAGTTTCTAAAGTTGCAAATTTATATTATGTGAAGACATGTGGCCAACAGAATATTGACACGTCACTTTTTTCCAGTAAATCCAAGACAACACTGTTAATCTCATTTTGTATAATACAACTTTTAAAGACACCATCAAAACAGCATGTCAGAAACCATATTCACCCATATTCACAGGTGTCTCAATTCTAAAATACCCTTAATGAATCATTTATCATATTGAGAAACATCCATACCTTTCCCTGCTTGACAATGTAATATGGGTTACTGCGAGAGAAACCGGCACTTTCCAATAGATTCATCACGTCATTCTTGCTAAAACACAAACAACCAATTCAATTATAGGTCTGATCATTAGCTGTGCCGAGTCTGAACATTTCTGATGTTTTGAACTATTAAAAGGACTGAACTTACGTGACCATCTTCTTGTCCAAGAAGTACTGGTCTTTCTTGGCACCGATGACACGCCGCAGAGACACTTCCTCTTTATCAATCTGAGTGCAAACAACATTCGGTTGTTCATCTTAATTTTGTGGAGATTTGACTGTCATACAATGACAAATTGCTTTAATGGAAACCTCTTACCGGCAATCTGTTGTCTGAGTTGTCAAATATGATTTCCACAAAGGCTGAAATGACTCTTGGGCCAGTGCCTTCCTAAAATAAGACCCAAGCACATTGTTAAGCACAGCTAGAGACAATAATTACATTGATTATATGGCTCTCCAGAAAACTTTCTAACTGATCAATTGCGACACTTAGCTGTCTGATATTACCTATTATTCACTGTTGTCAATGGCAACATCTCATATTAAGTTAAAAATGCATCTTTAGATGCATACATTCTAAATTACACCGGTTGTGTCTGTCTAATAGTAATTTTAATAATAATTATTACTTTATATTGTAATAATTTAGCATTTAAAATACTTAGTAATGTGTTGCCATACTGGAATTAAAACATACAGAAAAGCAATAACAGTGGTTCAACAATAACATTTTACTCACATGAAGAAGAGCCAAACGTTGCTCTGGTCGAAGATGACTGAACTCATCACTGAGCACAAACTGGATGGCTGAGGAGGAAAACTGAGCATTACTTAAACTAACCAAAACTACTGACATAACAATGCATACAAAACTACAATGAATACACAAAACTTAAAACTTGCCATAAAAAAAGTTACTCTTTCCTGATCCATTTCTCCCAACTGTGAAAACAACAGCACAGTTTAAAACACAATCAATATAAAAACTCATTGCACCAAACAAGACCTGATGGACAGAATAAGGCCAGTTTTTTGATTGCCTAAAATATTTTAACTTGTTCTGCAAGTCCTAAGCGCTGTAGCTGGAATACATATTGTGAGAAGTGGGACAGTCTCACCTATTACATTGTGTTTGGAGCTAAAGGGGTCCACCACAGTTTGATCTCTGTAGCTGCGAAACCCCTGTATAATAACCTGAAAGGCAATTTAATCAAATGTGCATTAAATAAAACGTAACATAACTTATATATGCAAATATCTAAACATTATGCTTTCCAATTTTCATACAGAGGAAAAACATGTAGTTAAGTATACATATAACATATGATACTGTTAGATAGATAGACAGATAGATAGATATTTAAATGAATAGTAAGTTGTCCCTTTTATATGTATTAACATCAATGAGGTACAATAATTTATTCTTTCACTCATTTTGTGATTTTAGCTCACATCCAGCAAGTAGCAATAGATAAAAGCGGAATTTAGCTATAAATGTATAATATGAAGACGGGATGAGATGTTTGTTAGATATGTTGTAATGTTTTTCCTCTGACAGCTGATGCTAATGCTAGCGTCATTGAAGGCCATGCATTTACAAAAACTTACACTCCCACCGTGTTATGTACTTTTGAATAACATCTGGTTTGTGCACAACTTATATATATAAAATATTAAATTCGTCGTTTAACGCATTTTCAATACATTATTCATCA
Organism: Ambastaia sidthimunki; assembly: GCA_036877625.1. Classification (NCBI taxonomy): domain Eukaryota; kingdom Metazoa; phylum Chordata; class Actinopteri; order Cypriniformes; family Botiidae; genus Ambastaia; species Ambastaia sidthimunki. The sequence goes on along the minus strand of JAZGTK010003080.1, from coordinate 20,382 downwards.
TTTTAATGCAGCGCGTGACTCTCATTCACTTACCTGTTTAATATACATGGCGGGTTATGCACAAAACTCTCCTCAGAGAACAAACGAATAAAGCTCAACGAAACACCCTCCACTTCAAAGAGAAGAAGGGCTTATATAAAAATAAAAATAACTGCACGCCGGCACAGTTTTATTGTAGTGTAGTATCAAATTTTCATTTCCCTCCCCTCACGAAACATCAACACGGTCAAAATGGCGATAGAGGCGGGATGAATGGACGAGTCTACCTGGAAATTTAGGGGAGGCTAAATTTGTAAAATACAGTAAAAGTTTTTAAACAAAGTCAAATCCATCTTCATTACATCACACCATCGATAACAAAATGGGATGTTTTTAAACATAAGGTTTTCTTTGAGTGTTTGAAATTAAATTACTTTGTATGAATTTCTTCTCAGGACTCCATCCCTATTTTGTGAAATTAGTTTAGCCCGTTGAGGTAGAGATTGGGCGCCAATACAGATGCGCTCTCTGTGCACTCTCGCTTTCTCAATAGTAGTAATATGTAATTATGAATAATCGTCACTATCGCTCATCTTTTTTATGTTTTATTTCATGTTCTACGCATGTACAGTGGAGCATACAGTAAAATATATCTCGGATTAACAGTAAATCACTCACTTGGGTGAAAGCATCTGTAAATATTCCCCATATAGTCACAACTATATGTTACAACTTTCTACAACAGTGTTTGTCAACCAGGGGGCGGGGCCCACTAGGGGGCCTCAACACACTTCCAAGGGGGCCTCAAGATGACAAAATTATTTTAAAAATAAAGCCTAGATATTCCTTAGTCTTATTTTATAACAAATATACATCTTAATCATAATGCCAAGCTCTGTTATATTTATATTATATTATTGGGTAGATATTGTGAGTTGGAAGGGGGCCTTCACATATTGTTGTGGAAAAAGGGGCATTTACATTCAGAAATTATCCGAGCATTTAATTTAATGTTCCAGTAAGTTTTCCAAAGATGTTTCAAGCATGGATGTGTGTTTTAAGAGCATGTCAAGTATGTTTTAAGAATGGATGGCGTGAAGTTTCATCAGAACTGCTGATAGTAAATTGACAAAAACAAATCATTACGTTTCTGTAAAACCATTTATTAACAGATTCACAATTCATAAAAAAAAGAAAAATGAACAACTGTTAAAAAAATTAACAATAATTTAATTTGCCCAGCTTGGCACTGTTCATAGGCAGTACGTCATCGAGCTAAGGCATTTATTGCAGCATAATTGTGCAATGGTGTTTTCTAAGGCAAACAAAATCAATTAGCAAACACTGTCTTCCATGATAGTAAAACATAAGCATTCCCTGTTGTAGTTTGTTGAATTGTTCTGTTAGCCTGTCCTTTAGTTTTTCAAGTACTCGGAGACCGTAGTGAGTCAGGGCCCTTTAAGGCAGCGCAGTTATTGGACTCAGTTTGAACTGGTGAACCGACGGTTGGATGGGCATTGGTGACAGGAAGGAGGTAGGAAAGGTGAACACAGAAGACTCGAAGCTCTCGCTTTTGAGCGTGAAGTCACTACCAAAGAAGGCGGGAGTCTCCTGAGCGCCGGAGGCTTGGTTGGGAGTGACGGACGGAGGCGTGGAGGAAACCTCGGACTCGAACTGCAGTAGCTGACCCATGAAGCTAAAATTGGGGGAGATGATCGCTCGCTGCTGACGGATGACGTCGAAGGCCTGCTCCAACCGCAACCGCTGGGTCTTCATCATGTACGCCATGCAGATGGTGGGAGAGCGAGAGATTCCCGCCTCGCAGTGGACCAGCACTTTACCTCCTTCTGCCTTTACACAATCTGTGGGGAGAAAAGCAAGCACACTCATTATGAAACACTCTTCTTGAAATGAGTGAACATGAGTCACTTAAAATCTTTGACTCTTTTAGAATGAGTATAAATGGACCTGCGATGAAAAGAAATGATGTTATATGTGAGCAGTAGAGTCACCTGCTTCTCTTTCACAGTTTGTCTGATATCCTTCGTCCATTCTGACTCCACTGATTCATTTCCTCTAATTCATTTTTAATTCATTTTTTCCTCTAATTCAGTCCACACGTTTACTCAGCTATCTAAAGGAGATTGTGCCATAGACTTCTAAGCATAACATAAACCCCAAATTTAACCCTAAAAATGTTTTTATTAATAAATCAAAAGTTATGAGTTATGATCTCCAAATGTGAACAGTCCCCAAAACAAGACATTAAACCCACATAAACCAACTATTATGGAAAACTAAGACTGTTTATTGACATCTAATTAAAAACAGCAGATTTCACACTCACATCCAAGAATCTGTCTCACACTGGGAAGTGTTGTGCATGTGAGTTCTTGTGAGATGCCTGGCTAGTCTGTTTAAAACAAAATCTGCTGGTGTGAATCACGCCTGAAGCCCATCTGGAGCAAAGCTGTGGGCGTCGTAATGACTATCTCACCCGCTAATGCACCTAAATATCACCACACACTCATTACCCGCTTTGGACGGATTATTTTTTTTGTTTCCTTTCCATTTTTTTGTTTCCATTGTAAGAGACCAAATTACCTCTTAGTCTCATACGTAATGTTTTCTATATTTAGATACAGTAACTAAAAGAATTGTTGGTCCAATCAATTAAAATGTTTTATACGTGAGTCAGTCATTCTCGAAAAGCAGGTTTAAAATTAAGGAATCGGGTCAAACGGGGTGTTTTTAACCTACTTTAAGGCTGAATCTTACAAAAATCTTACAAAACGGGTTTGGGGTTGTATAAGGAAATATGTTTAAGATGTTTGCATTACGACATTATTTTAATGCCAATTAAATGCATTTAAATGCTGATTGCCATCATTTTAAGGGGTTGTTTTTTTAATTTGCTGTAATTCTCATTTTTATTATATTATCATTACTGTGTGTGCTACTGAACCATCATTTAAATAATTTTACTATAAAAAAACTTAATGGTCCTAAAAAAGGTTTCATTTTCAAAATATAGTTTCTCCATTTTTATCTGCTGATTTAAGAGCGACCTGGACATGTTCTTGCCAGGTTTTGTGAGATTGATTCATAAATAGCTGTGAACGTGTTCATATCACTGTGTAAACATGTACCTGATAAACCAATAAGTACAGCCTACAAATCACATTTTAGCTCTATTTATGACACACACATAAACCTATAACACTAACCGTCGACTCATCTGTGACACACTGGCCACACCCATGATGCGTATCAGTACTGAATTAGTCTCACCTGTGACTCACAGTCTTATGTATCTGTTTTTTTTTTTTATTTATTGTTTTTCTGAGGTGTAGGTATTTATTGCATTTAAAGAATTTAAAGATGATGGGATTTGTAGGCGCAATCTAGTCGGATTATAGAAAGACCTGGGCTTGGATTTCAGTGTTATTAAGGCAGAGGAAGTCGTATTTTTAAACACTCTAAAGTAAGCTCCACTATCTATAGTTCTGTGCTCAGTTCTGGAAATGGGTTTAGTTATACATTACACGTGTAGATTATATAACCTGTTATATAGCAAATACCCTAATGTTACTGCAATCTTGAAATTTATAATGGAAAATACCTTTGTACACGTTTCTATTAAAATAGAATGTAAGCATTCAACACCAGCAGTATTTACCGATAAAGTCAATGGCCTCCTGGAAGTGGGAGCTAATGTCTGCCGTATGACTGTCCTCCACAGGGATCCACTTGTAGCGATACTGTCCCTTAGTTGGCCGGGAGTCCCTGCGTGAGACATTTAGCAGCGCCGTGATGCCGAGGTCATTCAGATAGTCCTGTCTGCAGGCGTGATAGGCACTGCCCAGGTACAAGAAAGGCAGGATCTCCACCGGCTGTCCCTGCACAAACACAATAGAATTCCACAGTCAGAACTCCAGAAAATTCCAGAAAGATGGTTCTGTTACAACTCATAGCAGATACAGGTAGTGCGCAGGTACTTTTTTTGTTTATCATGAAAAATGCATTCTTGACCAAAGGTCAGAGATAAAAGAAACCTCAGATGACCGCTGGGTGTCTTTGAATACCCTGAACTTTTGGAGGGGGTTTCTAGTGTTAAGCTTGATGGATAGATGTTATAGCTTCGCTATTTTGTTTACATTTTCCAGCATTATGAGTAGATATATTCAAGTGGAATCTCCACATATTAAGATTTCAAAACTAAAAGCCATAGAAATATCCACCTGTGTAACTATAAAGTCTTCCTTCTAAATTTTAACTCATATTTAAGGGGATGTTATCACAGAAACCCCCACAGCTGAAAGGACGTGGTTTCGGTGGAAGTGGTTTCAAAAGGGGAACTGATAGCTTGCTTCTCTTCATACCTGATCATAGTCTGGTTTGTGGTGAGAACCCAGTTTGTCACAGTGACTGTTCACACTTCTTTTACTTTCGTCTTCACTCAGGTCCACAGACTTGGTTTCAGTGCAAAGCTCCGGGTAATGGGAGCGGAAGTTCTCATAGCCTCCTAGAATGAGAAATTCAGCGTTATTGTGAATTGTCTGGAAAAATCAAGGATTGTTGAGTCGTTTGCTTTATCAAGAGCTTCTCCTATGTGAGTTCAACCTTATCAGGCTATAAAAAGTGAAACAGGATTCCCACCAACACAGAAACAGTGTTTGTGCGCTCGGTGTTAAAAATATCCTACAACATGTTAATAGCATCATGAACTCCTTTACATTCAAATATGTGGTACAGCTATAAATATTACTGTTGGTTTCCATATTTCTCTCTGTGACTCATTGTGCTTTGACGCACAAAAATAATTTGTCCCTTTCAAACCACTCAAAAGCATTATCTACACGAAACAAAATACTAAAACTAACAATTCAACAAAATAAAAGGGTTTTAAAATGTAAAATTTTAATATTGTAAATATTTTAAACATTTTAAAACAATATTTTTAGCAGCTTTAATTACTAAAATTCAAACAACGGAAACATTGAAATGTACAGCAAATACACAAAAACTAATACAATATGTCCTCACTATAGTTCATATATAAAACCTTTATCGAATAAAAACAAATAATCTAACATTATTCGCCTGTCACTCACCTTTTAAGAAGCAGATACTCGTGCTACTCGCCAAGTGCGATAAAGAATTGATTACAATATGAGCAATACTGTCTGTTTTCAGTTTTTGTAAATGAGATGTGCGGTCATCCAGAGCCACGACAGCGGAGATGCTGCCCTCCCGAAGCCGAAACAGAGCTTTTTCGTCCGGGATGACAAACTGGAGCGGTACCGGACCGCCGCGGGACCTCCGGACCACCACCGAATTCAAGTTCACATTAACGGAGCCTCTGATAGAAGAGCTGGAGAACGAGAAGTACGATCTACAGTCCACAATAAGACAACGTCCACACTCCTTACGTATGATCTTCCTCAAACGCCGGCAGTCTATGCTGGAGACCTTCATGTTGTTCAAGTGAAATCTGGAGGACACTTTAAAAAGGATTGTGTATGTTTCAAGGGTGTAGGTTGCCTACTAAACCCTGAGTACTGCGCCTGAGTCTACATTTCCTCCAAGGGGATTCCGCCGGATAGCTTTTATATGAGTGGACCTCCGGCGTGTGGCGTCACGATCCATATATGGACACACGGACACGGGAGCGCCGCCCACATTCTTTTGACTGAACCCGCCCCTTGAAAGCGTAATAGAAACAAATACTGAACATTTAAATCATCAGTTCACCGTTTCATTTCCTCTTTATTACAATCCTTTTAATAGCCTTGAAAATATGAATATTGAATAAGTGGCATGTGTAATAGGTTTTGTTTTAATCTGGGCGTAGCATGAATGCACTGAAAAATAAGAAATAAGGGTGTAAATTATGGTCAACCAGTAAAACATTATAAACTTCCACTGTCCACCTGTCCTATATCCATTATCCATAATCCCATTGCCACTAAACCGATTAAACGTCATCATCCAAGGAAGTTTAAAAATCTTTTTATTTCATTCCCTGTTTACATGTGTATCGCAGTTTATTGCTCAACATAATCAAAAGATTTTCTCATTCGGTTATGTGAGTAATAGTTTTTGCTGGTATGAGGGATAAATATTTCCCAGAATGCATCCCACAGTGAAGTGAGAGATGGAGAGAGTGAGTGTGTGTATGTGTGACAGGAAGAGCAGGCTGTCAGAGGATTACTGGCCATCGGGCCGTCACCCATATGGACCTGTGTAATCTCTCAGCTGATGACATCACAGTGTGTAACACACACAACACACACATCACAGGGTAACACAGACAACACGCTCTCTCTTACATGTACATCAAGCGTCATCAAAATAAATGGTGAAAAAAAGGGTGAAAATCATGTGAAAGGGTGAAAATCATGCGGGCATGTGAAATCGCACACAGTTATTGTGTGTATACAAATAGTGCCTGAAACTAAAGCATAAAGCATCTTATGTTATATACAGTTTGCTGGTCATTAACGCAAAATTAACCTTGAACAGGGTGATCAGGACTAAGATGTGTAGCCAAAGGGTCCTAATTTAGCTGTCCGTATATTTTCCTGCTCATTATATGGCTTCATATTAATTGAATACACAAATGGACATAAAATATTAGTTTGAGTTTAAAATATTTTGTTAAGTGAGAAAAATAACGCAGAGGGATCTGAGAGGCATAAAAAACTAGCACAGCTACATAGGAAACTGGTTGCCTGGGACAACGGTCAATTATACAGTAATATTATATAATTCAATGACAGTTCTGTATAAATAGCATGGTGTATGACTATGATAATCATTCATAATCAAATACTTTTCCATTACTGTACCATAGAACTGCCACAGTATGCTTTTGTCTCACTGTAGAAGCTCCAAATATAACATTCCTGTTCATTGATCTCGCATCTCTCCCTGTGAGTCATTTTCTTTTCTATTCTGTCCACATCACGAGTGTGTGTGTGTGTGTGTGTGTGTGGAATGCCTTCCTGATGTATGTACGTTGTCGGATAGGACAATCACAATAGAAACCACAGGTTCTTTGCTGTAGACACAGATGCAGGTGCTTCCTGAATTCCTGACAAAAATTCCTTGCTGACCACAGTGTTTCTTAATATATAAATGATGAACCCGTTCACACACACATTGTTTACATGATTGCGTCAATATTCCCAAATATATTAAACTTTATGGAGCAAAGTGTTAAGCTACAGTGTTACAATACACCTTCCTGGCTAACAGGAAAAGTTTTCAGAGCATTGGCTAATATTCCCGAAAAGCATTCTTGCAGTAACGTTATTAGAATGTATTTATGTTATATATCATATATCTCAATGTTATTTTTTAGTTGTTAGTGGAATGTTTTAGCTGGGTTAGGCTCTATGCGATTACTAACATGGGTGTTTGCATCTACAGATCTGTGTTGAAGAGACTTAAAGGAAAAGTCTTCCCCAAAATTTTCATTTGCTTATCAATTTCTACCCACATGAGTTTCCACAGATGTCCATGCTGCTTTTTTCCATTCAGTGTAAGCGGATGGGGCCCAGGGACAGCCGTGGTCACGATTCACTTTTATTGTATGAAGCAGTTCGGGCAACTTGCATCTTTTGTGTTCCAAACAAGAAAAAACAACCTTGTGCAGGTTGACTCATTCACTAGCATCCCTTTAACACTAATCTAATTAACATGCACTAGGGCACCTGGTAAGCCCCTCCCCCAACTGATGATGTCAAATGCAAATCCATGACAGAATTCCTCAACCCAGAGCTGTGTGCTGATAATATAGCAGGTCACATCATGACACACAAATCAGACGTAATCAATTTTTTTAGCTGATCAATAACAGAAACTCATAAACTGTGAGATACAAAAAACAAACTTTAAAAGACTTCGGAACATTTATGGAAGCATGCCCGGAGCTTGAACAAGTGTTCCAGGAACATAACGTTACGGGAAAAACACATCTAATTCTGGCTTCATATGCCTCATATGATATTTTTCACATTGCGTCAGTTTAGATTGAAACCTTTGCATTTATGGGACAATGTTCAAAACAATCATTTTCACTTTGTGTGGGATGTTTTTTTGTTCAAGCAGAGCTTGTTCCTAAAAGCACGCACACACGTACAGGCCTGAGTCACCCAACACGCCCCTCTGACTGTATTACTGATCATTCCAGTGTCACAATGCTGCAGGGTTTAGAGAAAGAGAGAGAGATATAAATGCACCTCACCTTCTCTATTCGGGGGAACAAAGCCGCACTAGTGAGCCGCAGTAAAAATAGCACAGACTTCAGGTAAAGCCAGACGCTGTCGGATTGAATGAAAAACCACATTAGATTCTGTGTCTGAAGCGGATGTCTGTGTTTTTGTCTGATGTCTGTGTTTGGACGTGTCTCCAAATTTGGTGTCTTTTAAATTTAATTCTGTCATATATTTTGATTATTATATATTAATGTAAATTCTAAAAATTACTTATGAATAAAAATATGGTATGTTCTAAATAAACTGAACAAACTGGTATGTTGTCGGTCTAGCAACATGCTAACAATAAAGTCAAATCTATTTTGATATTTGGGTCGGCTTTTAAGTTAAAATCATCTACGTAAAAGGTTCAAATCAGTCACTCTTTAATTTTAGTTTCAGGGAGCACGAGGCCTTAAAAGGTAGCTGCCTATGTAGGTAGCTTAATAGGTTTTGGAACAGAGCTATTCTGTGTCTCTCAGCATTTTTTCTCATCTAGTATGTCTTTAAAAACAGAAGTGGAGAATGATTGACAGATGAAGAAAACGTAGACACAATAACTACCAGATAATAAAGGAAACAATCACAAAACTCTCCAAACGGTCTCACAAGCATCTCTTTATTAGGTCAAAACTCTGTGGATAAACATTGTCAGACGAGCTATAGTTTGTCACATTGCTCAAGGAGATAAGTAACGGTCTCAGAATGTGAGATGAATCAGTTATCTAAGTCTGATCTCCAGAGATGCACAGAAACACACAGTGAGTGCATACGATGCAATGGGTCAATAGTGCATCAATATCTTGTTTTGTGTAATAACTTTTTCCGTTTTGTGGAAATTTAAAGGGATAGTTTACCTAAAAATGTCATTAGTTGTCATCCTCAACGTCATTCTTAACCCAAATGTTTTTTTGTTCTTTCCACAACAAATAATAAAAAAGTTTAGCCAAATATCTTGTTGCATATAAAGTTCCTTAATTATGACACACAAGCGGAAGGAATTTCTGTGTAAATTGTTTGTAACACTGTTCCCACATAAATTGTTGCATTTAGTTGTGACTGTTCAAACGTGACAGTTTACAAATGAAATGGTTCACAAATAATTTATTGCAGTAAAATGTTGGGACGATGTTGAGCTCCAAAAAAAACATGCTAAAAAAATTACACAAAAGTAAAGTTTTTATGACTCTGGCATTTCTATTCTATTTCTATTCTATTTATTTTTGATGCACGACAACAATACCCCAAATAAACAAGTACAAACCTGAAAACAGTAGCAGGGCACAATTTTTACATTCTCCCAAAGATTAAAACGATTTAAAAACAGAACATTTGATTTGTTCCTCATTCTTGTTTCTTTTGTTTGCGAAAACACATTCCTTTGTTTACACCTCACAAATGTAGCTGTATGTCGGACAATCTTCTATTTCAGACCGATGACGACAGCGTTTAAGACATCCAGCTGGAAAGTTTAAAGAGTTCCAGGGATTTCCCTGCATCACCTCTAAATGTAAACACACATCTTATTGTTCTGCTCAGTGTAAACATGTTGTCCTGTTTAAATTAGATTACAGGTGTTCTTATAAGGACCTTAGAAAGTTGGTTAAGTTCTTTATTCACAAAAGAAAGCTTCAATGAAAGAGTAAAATGAATCAATGTTTTTAATTTATTCAGTCAGGTTTTGTTTCCCCTTTGAAGCCAACATAATAACACCTGACACTGCAATAGACAGTTGAATGCTAGATGGTTTTTATGATTCACTTATGAACATTGTTGTAGTTCAATCATTTGAATCAGCTTTTGATTTTATTTTCGTCCTTCTGTGCAGTTCACTGGGTTTAATTCTGGCTGGATGGATTTGGCTTCCTGCCTCCTACAGAAACTTACTTTCAGGAAGGGGGGATGTGGCTGGGGGTTAGTATAAAAGATGAGAAGAAAAGCAAATAAGAGGCTGGATTGCAGCTCATGTGATGAGAGATAGCTTCAGGCCAGGGCAGAGCAGTCCTCCCTTTTTCTGCACTTTGAGAATTAATATGACATCCTAATGAGATAGTAAACAATTATTTACAATCCTTTGGTCCTTCATTGATTGTAACATACAGTGGTTCACAACAGCTACTTAAAGGGGTGTTCCAGGCTCTTAAAGGAACAGTTCACCCAAAATGAAATGTTATGTGATGTCATCATTTTCTCATCCTCACGCCATTCCAAATTTGTAAGACTTACTGTAACATGCAACTAATGAATTTTGAAAGAATATCCCATGACAGGAAAGCACTATACACATTTTAAAAGTGGCTAAAGTTACAAAATTACTCTATTCTAAATTATTAAAAATTCAAATTTTGTTTGTCACATAAATCTTCATACAGAGTACAACATGCAGTGAAATGCTTTTTAACGACTGTCCAACATCAAAAATTAAAGATAAATAAAAAGTTAGGATAAAAAAAGGATAAGGTATAAGTGTATATATGTGAATGGGATATGAAGTCATAAAAACACTTTTATAATACTTCTATGATGTTCTTTAGTCATTTTAGGAATAAAAAATAGTGGCCAGGATATTGTTAAAAAAATACTTTTTGTGTTTCATGGAAGAAAGTCATGTAGATTATGAGAGTGAGATTTAATGACAGAATTTCAATTTTAAGGTTAATGTTTCTTTAGGGTCTATTAGCATTTGCAGCATGCAGCAATTGTATAGAAACGTATATAAGCACTTACATAATATTTATATAAGCATGTATATATTTATTACATTTATATATAAGATTATATATATCACATCCTTCTTGATTTCTACTGTTTCTGCTGTAGCTGTTCAAAGCTTTCTGAACCAAGAAAATTTCATTCTTTTTAAAAGGCCAGATCGTGTTCATTAAACAGAGAAAACATCAGCGATGACAGTAAAAACAATGTTTTCATTTTGAGTATGTTGACTTACATATAAAAATAAGAGTGTTCTCAGGTGGCATCCCACGTCCATATATACACAGGCAAACCATGTGAAAAGAATGACTCATTTTTCAATATCCTTGATCTTGGATCTCTTGGGAAGGAAGAAGGGATGAATAAATAAAGGAGGGATGGTGGGGGTGTTGTGGAGAAAAGCAATGACAACAGACGGGTAACACATCGCTTAGCTGGAGGTTTCTCCCCTCCACTGAGGCAAACTCTATAAATATCGTAACCTAGTGCCTTCATTAGACCAGACAGAGCTTTCCACACACACACACACACACACACACACACACTCTTACCCTACGACTCACAGCACACATACTTGAACCCAGTACCTGCTCCTCATGAGCCAATTAAAAAGCTGGAGATGAAGAGGTTCGGATCCCTGTGTGTCGGC